>JACBKR010002366.1:0-35515 GCA_014218235.1 Colocasia esculenta
TATTATAAGCCTATTTCTTTTTCTTTCTTGTGGTCTCCTAACTCGCCCTCTCTACTCTCAGAAACACAGTAGTGTTTGCCTGTTTTTTTTTTCCATTTTCGTGGCCTCCTCGCTCCAAACACACAACAATCTCTATCTCCATATCGCTCCTTACTTGGATAGACTAGTACGTAAAGACCGAGACGGAGGTGGCGTGAAGTTACATACTTCTGCTCTCTTGATCGGGGAATATGTGACTAAAGAACTGACTTGGCTCCGTCCAGGCAGTCTAACTTACGGCCGCAAACCGAGGAAAAAGCCGTGGCGGATTGTTGGTGACCGGTGAGAGTTGAATAGTTATTTGCTCGAATTCTACTTGACCAATTAAAATCGAGTCTAAATTCGACTCGATACTCACCCCATATTTATATTTTCGTTTGAACTCGATTCGATTTATTTTTTAAATGTTCAAATTCAGTTCAATAAATTATTCGATTATTACAAGCAAGTTCGAATTTGATCTCAAAATTGTAATTCAAGTATTAAATGAGTTCAAATTTCACCCTCGATTTAGTAAATTTTTTTAGTTAGATGACTCAATTAAAATTAACCGAGTTGAACTTGAGTTTGATACCAAAAACGTCAAAGAAGACACTTTGGAAGGGGATTCAGACTCTTTTTTGAAAACTCAAGTTCACAAGCAAAATATATAACCGATATAGGATTAAAGAGAATGTAGGTTTCGACAAACTGGGGCGACCATTGCAGGGGTGGGAGCCGCAGAACACCACGGCAGACACCACAGATGGTAGATTCATAAGTAGATTCATAAAATTTGTATTAACTCATAAATATTTAGATTAGATTCAGAAAATAATATGTCATGGTATAGTAGTTCATCTTAGTAGATCAGTGAAAAAGTACTCTTATTCTTATAATAAATATTTCTCTTTTAATTTATAGTTAGAGTAGCTGAATCAGTCGAAGAGATGTAAACATTTGTACCATGGTTGAACAAGGCGGCAGACACACTCCAGACTTTTTGAGTCCTTTGCTTTGACGGAGGAGATGTGTACAAGGATCACTCATTGTATGTATATATACGTAAGAGTCATATTTATTTATATGAAAATGGTAGCATAAGAAAGTCATATATTCATAAGATAAAAATTATATCTTATTTTATCATTTCTATATAAATAATCCGATAAAAATATGCTTATTACCCTACCAATTATCATAAAATAAAATTCCGCCTAATAGGAATCCGTTACCTGTCGAAAGTGGCAACGGGATAGAATTCCTATGAAAAAAAATGGCGAAGGCGATGGCAACCTATTTGCCCTTACGTCGAAGGAATGCATGGCTTTGGATAAGATGGGAATACGTACATAAGAATATAATAAAAAAATTAGAAAGAACATTTCTTTGATTCCATTCGGGCTGGCGTAGAATAGTAGTAGTAGTAATACTCGTGTCATGTTTTTTAGGGAGTCGTGAGGCCGGGCGTGAATATTGCCAAGCGTGCTGGCGTGGTGGGTTGGGTTCGGCGGAGGCCTGGGTTTTGTTCTCTATTCGAGAAATATTTATTGAAAGAGGGGGTGCATTGTTCCGTCATCGAATCTTTCACACAATATGATAACTATTTATTTTTATCTTTTAGAATTAACATTTATTTTTAAAATTAAATCGAATCAATATAATTCGATAAATATACCTTATAAAAATATAATATAATAAATCAATTTAGCCAACCATATAGAGGGACAATGAGGACACCAGTTCCCACCGCTATGCGTACGTGTTCTCTCCGTCTTTTCCGTTCGAAGACGTACGCGTCCGGGGGAGGTATCGCCTCAGAATTGCGATAGAGACGACAGCGGCAGACTTTGAGGACGAGACGATCCCCCACAACCTAATTTAACCATGGTTGAGTTAACCAAGCTTAGGTTTGTTTGGGGGAGGGGAAGGCAGGGGCAGAGGCCTTTAAAAGGGGGAGCGGGCTACTTTTGGCACCGCCATCCACACTTGCGTCTTCCGCGGCACTTGGCTCTTCGTCTTGGATGGTAGAGGCAATGCATCTTCCACGCTGTTATTTCATCTCTCTTTCTCTCTCTCTCTCTCTCGACTCGTGAGCACACCACTGTTTGCAACGAGAAACCGCAGATGTTGATATTACTAGTTATAGGCGAAACAACAACAAATAACAGATGCTGTTGTTGTTGTTGCAGCAGCGGAAGGGTTCGGGATCCAGAACCGCTGTCCCGCGCGAGTGCAGTGGAGGTCAAGACATGGCCGCCGAGAACAACGGTGAGTTCAGCTTCCCCAACGGGCGGGCCGAGGCGAATGGGTCGGTCATGCCGCCTGCGGGTGGGGGGTCACCCGGAAGGGTCTCCGAGAATCCAGACGCATCCCACCAAGAACCAGAACGGCATCTGCCACGACGACAGCGCGCCCCCCGTGAAGGCACAGACCATCGAGGAGCTCCACTCGCTGCAGAAGAAGAAGTCGACCCCGACCACGCCCATCACCGGCGCGCAGGGTGCCTTCGCTGGCCCTCCCCTCACCGAGGAGGAACGCCGGATGCAGCAGCTCCAATCCATCAGGTTACTTATTTTGGTCGCCACTCGTAGTCCTCCGAACATATAACATATGCCGCCATCATCTCCATCTTTCTTATCTTTTCATTATATTCACGTAAGAAGCCTCCCAGCTACACGGAGACGGAGGAGGTGGTGGTTTTCGATTATCTCGGGGGAAGAAAGAAGCGGCGGAAAAAGGAAAAGAAGACAAATTTAAAAGTGCGCCAGATAATCACAAATAATACTAATAATCAAATAGAATCGTCCCCCCCCCTCTCATCGTTTAGATCCTCTTTTGTTTGTTGTCGCACGTGTGCGATATATGCGTGTATGTTATCCTGTCTCCCTTACGTTCGTTTTACGTACGCTTTCAAAGCAAATTAAGCAACTACCGTAAAAAAAGAAGAAGCAAGTAACCGCGTCCTTCCCCTCGATCCGCTTTCATATTTGTTCAGTTTAATATACTCATTGAACATTGTGGCGATTGGCTGGTGATCGGTTCTTTGTTCTACGCGTGATATTTTTTTGTGTTTCAAAAAATTGCAGCGCCTCACTCGCGTCGTTGACACGGGAGACGGGGCCCAAGGTGCTGAAGGGCGACCCAGCCCGGAAGACGGCGGAGGCGCCCAAGGTTGCTCACCACCACCACCACCACTTCACCCCCACCGTCAGCGTCAGTGACAGCGCCCTCAAGTTCACACACGTCCTCTACAACCTCTCCCCCGCTGGTACGTAGCGCCCTCACGTTCTCCCACGTCTTCTCTACAACTTTATCCCCCGCCGGTATGTTCGGATAATTAATTGCTTACGTATATACATACTTGGAGAGAAAAACAGAGGCCTCTCTTTCTCTCCCTCTCGGTGGCTGCCCATGCATCAACATCCGCTTCTTCTGTTCCACCGCTTTGTTAATCTGCCTGGCTGTGATGTGAGTCCAGTGATTGGATCAGGCGGCCGAGTCGGTCGATTTCCTGCATGCCAGCTACATCCTAATAATTAAGTAGACTCACTATGCCGAGCGATTAATAGTTGTCAGCGTTTTCTGATCAAGAGGACCAATTAAGAGGGATGCGGGCAGCAGCTGACAAGAACCATAGGAAAGGCTGTCGGGTGTGTTCAGTATCTCCTTTTCAACCCCACCCCTCTCTCTCCTCTTTCTTTCTGAGAACATGAGTTCTCTTTGACAGCAGGTTTATATAGCCTACCTGTGAATATTGTCATTCTGCCACCAGCAGTATGCATGCATGAACCCACTTTTAGGATGGCTATCCACTCAAATTTCTAGTCCAACGATAATGAGTAAATATCATCCAGTACTGATCCCCCTTGGCTCCTCCTATATATCCTTCCATCCGCGCGGTCACTGATTCCAGAATCATAGAGAGCTAAAATTTAATCCAGTTTGAAGACTCTCTACTTCTAATCTTTTAGAACATGTTTAATATTTAGATCGGAGGTGGAGTGAAAATATTTTTAAAATTTTAAGAATATTTTTATTCTGTTACTAATCTATCCGAATATCAAATATATTTTAAAGAGTTTCTTTTCTTCTAAATCTAATCAGTCTTACTTGAGTCAATGACAATAAGATTAACAAATCTTATACCGGTGTGCAACAAATTGTATTATTGTTGGACCATAGCGTGGCTTATCTTGACCAACCAGCCCCAAAACAGCAAGTAATCAGTCGGCCAACAACCCCCATGGACTTCAGTGAGATCACGTGATTTTATTGAAAATTTAATTTTTATTAAAATATTTAATTTTTATTAAATTAATTTTAGTTGAAAGATTTTTTTTAAAAATAACCCCATTAGGTTATATATTTAAAATAGTTTTACTAAATAAAAAATTTAAATCCGTCACTCCTTTCTCTCTCTCTCTCTCTCTCCCCCCCCCCCCCCTCCTCTCCCCCTTCAAGTCGCTCCTACCAGCTTGCGTTTCCTCTTGAGCTCCCTCGTCTCTCTAGTTCTTGCTGCGTGGTAGTGGTAGTAGTGAGTTACTCTAAAGAGTTTCTCCAGCCGAGCCTCTTAATATACGCCGTCGCCGGTGCTGCTGCAGAGTTGTACGAACAGGCCATCAAGCACGAACACGGTTCCTTCATCACATCGAGCGGCGCCCTGGCCACGCTTTCCGGCGCCAAGACGGGGCGGTCCCCGAGGGACAAGCGCGTTGTCCGTGACGAGACCACCGACGACGAGCTCTGGTGGGGCAAGTGAGTAATCCACACACACACCATTGCTCTGTCACTGTCTGCTTCTGTGCATTCTACCGCGCAACTCGCACCACACCACCTCTATTTCCTGGTTTCGCCACACATATAACCCGTGCATATACAAACGTCTCTGCTTCTATCAGGGGGTCACCCAACATTGAGATGGACGAGCACACATTCCTGGTGAATAGGGAAAGGGCCGTCGACTACTTAAATTCGCTGGAAAAGGTATTCTCCATCATGCTCCCATGTACACCACACGTGCTGTATGTCAGTGCGTCCGCCTCTTATTCTTCTCGTTTGGTCTTCTATTATTTTTGGGTGATCACTCTCACATATGTTGCTACTGCTGCACAATAATCCATCATAATATTCGTGAACCACTCATCGACTAGTTTGTCTGCGCCTTCATTCTTTTGAATGCACTGGCTGCTGGGGATAAACCATATCCTTGGCATTAACTCTGCATCTTCATTTGGTATGTGACACAGTGGATGTCCAGCTGCCTTTCTTTTTGTAGTTTTTTGTAAAATTCTGGATTGGAGTTAGGGAATGTAGTAATTGGGGTAGTCAACGCAGCTTACTACACATACTTCTATCAAATAGCTAGCAGCTAAAGTAAGGAAGGTTTAATTTGTTGGACCAAATTATGCTGTCTCTGGAGCCAAGAAATTCTGAATTGATTTGGTTCTAGAGCTGTACAGCCTGGGGCCGATTGCGAGCTTCACCTAGGTGAGTTTTTTATTTTCTTTTCTTTTTGACAAGGAAATACTATCTGCTTTCATTCACCTAGGTCATGAGTTATTTCGGAATACAAGTACTATGGGAAATATTGCAGTCTTAGGTCTTCTGAGGAAAACAAATTGTTATGGGCCGGGGTATAATATTATATTCCCAATCTTCTTAGTTTGGGGAGGGATTGCTGTTGGATTACATGGCTAGCTTAATTCTTTACGGGTATCGTACAGCTGGGAAAGAATAATTTGTATACAAGCAAGTGGATGCCATTACACTGAAGTGTCTTGATTGGGCGATTAATGGATTAGATGACTTTGTTTAATGCTTGTAATGTTAGTTATCGTTTATGCATGTGGTTTCCAACGGCTGATTTTTATCTGTTAGCTCTTCCTTCCTCTCCTTTGTTATTCTTATATATTGGCATCTCTGGACGAGTTTGATAATTAATTCTCTCTCTGTCTGTGGATTCAGGTGTTCGTCAACGATCAATTCCTGAATTGGGATCCAGATCACCGGATCAAAGTCCGCATTGTCTCTGCAAGAGCATACCATTCCTTGTTCATGCACAACATGTAAGTAAAGCAAGCAAACACCTTGACTCATTTGTACGTACTAATGCAATCTGTGTGTCTTCCAACGGTTATCCCGTCCTCCTCGCCAGATAAGTCTATCTCTTAACCTCATGTTGCTTCCTGTGTGCTGCGCGCATTCTAATTAATTTAGCACGCACGCCTATGTGCGCTGCTGCATTCTGCAGGCTATGATATGTGTCATATTAGCTAGGGATCAGATGGATGTGTAGGAATAAGATGACATGCATAATCATCATATAGCTTAGTGTACAATACGATAACCATGTGGGTGGCAGGTGCATCCGACCCACACCTGAAGAGCTGGAGGATTTTGGTACTCCGGACTTCACGATATACAATGCCGGCCAGTTCCCTTGTAATCGTTACACTCATTATATGACATCATCAACTAGCATAGACATTAATCTTGCTAGAAAGGAAATGGTCATCCTTGGCACGCAATATGCCGGGGAGATGAAGAAAGGCCTGTTCAGCGTAATGCACTACCTAATGCCCAAGAGACAGATCCTCTCCTTACATTCTGGCTGCAATATGGGGAAAGATGGAGATGTTGCCTTATTTTTTGGACTATCAGTAAGGCTGGGATCCCAAGATGTGGCAACATCCCGGTCAGATGCACGCTCCTAATTTCTTTCTTGTACTTCCCCACATATCTGTGGATGACAGTATTATGTTCATCTTTACGTCATATATATCCTAACATTATGTCTCGTGACGTTATGTTCAAACTTTTTTCGTTTAGGCACCGGAAAGACGACACTGTCCACAGATCATAATAGACTTCTTGTTGGGGACGATGAGCACTGTTGGAGTGACAATGGTGTTTCCAACATTGAAGGAGGCTGCTATGCAAAGTGCGTTGATTTGTCGAGGGAGAAGGAGCCCGACATTTGGAATGCGATAAAGTTCGGAACTGGTAGGAGCTTTTATATATCTGATCATCATGATCCAAATCCTGAGTTTGCATTGAGTGGATCTAATTGTCTTGAGATTTACTGGCTGTCGGCATGCAGTGCTGGAGAACGTAGTTTTTGACGAGCACACTCGCCAAGTGGATTACTCGGACAAATCCGTTACAGGTACATCGATCAGTCTCTATGCCGCTGCGCGCGGTTTAGTTGTCTCTCTAGTAATTAGTCTCTGGTTTTGGAGATTAATTCTCTGTGACGTAAGAGTATTCCACTTGGGCCTTAACCTTTTTTTCTCTTTCCTCGCAAACAATTCGCAGAGAATACTAGGGCGTCTTACCCAATTGAGTACATTCCGAATGCTAAGATACCATGTGTTGGCCCACACCCAAAGAACGTTATTCTTTTAGCATGTGATGCATTTGGTGTTCTCCCCCCAGTAAGCAAGCTGAATTTGGCGCAGACCATGTACCACTTCATAAGTGGATATACGGCACTGGTGCGTACGTCGTCCCCCCTTTACCTCCTACAGACCACCAATCATGAATAAAACATTTGATGCCTGTCAAATTCCGAATGACAGGTTGCTGGAACAGAGGACGGTATCAAGGAGCCACAGGCTACCTTTTCTGCATGCTTGGAGCTGCCTTCATAATGCTACATCCCACAAAGTATGCAGCAATGCTTGCTGAGAAGATGCAGAAACATGGAGCCACAGGATGGCTTGTGAACACTGGTTGGTCCGGTGGAAGGTAAATTTTTTTTTTATATGGGGCTAACTCCCTTGCTGAATATATGCCTGCCCTGCTCTTTATCTGAATTGGATCCCTCCCTCCTCCACTCGAATGATGCAGATATGGAGCAGGCAACCGCATCAAGTTGGCATATACCCGGAAAATCATAGATGCCATCCACTCGGGTAGCCTCCCCAAGGCCACTTATCACAAGACACAGATTTTTGGGCTCGAGATACCCACGGCAGTCGAAGGTGTGCCCTCGGAGATCCTGAACCCTGTCAACGCTGTAAGTGCCCGCCTTGCCTTTTCCCTCCACCTATATATCATTTGGTTCTGGTTCTTGTTAAAAGAAAAAGGGAAAAAAAAAAGGTGGATCCACAATGATCTTGATTAAGAATCTTATTTCTCAAGCTCTTCAGGATTGCCTAAAAATGGTGCAATGGAACGATTCTGAAATCACTTGTTTCAGACTGGACTAGTTAGGACTTGGGACAAAAGATCTTTTTTTAAACCGTTTTATGTTACTTCTCTTCCGAAAACAGAAATCTGCAAAGTCACTTCTTTCTCCTCAGTTTTACATAGATCTAGATGTTGAGCAAGTCCTGCAAATGGAAGAAGCACGATAGGGTTGTGACTTCCTGAAAACTATCCAAATTAAAGGTTGCTTAAATTAGCCATTAACCCATTGATTGAAAACTTTTATAAAGCTTATGATTTGCTGTGAGCATATTTTAATCTCATGTATGTAGTTTCCTTAAAACAAAGCCTCTTTCACCGGACGCGTACTTGTTTTTGTGGTTCAGTGGGAGGACAAAAATGCCTACAGGGAAACTCTACTGAAGCTCGCTGGTCTCTTCAAGAAGAACTTTGAGGTGTTCGCCAACCACAAGATCGGCAAAGGCAATAAGCTGACCGAGGAGATACTTGCCGCTGGGCCTATTTTCTGAAGTTGGAAATCTCCAGTCCAGTAGCGACATGGCGTTGAGGAGTATAAATATAGGGAAGATAACAAATAAAATCTGCGGGGAGTGTTGTATGTTCCTCCTGATAGTCGTGGTTACAGACGTATGTCTCCTTGTATGGCTGGCAGGGTTGTGGGGGCTGGCTGCCTTGCCTCGAGTGCCTCTGCGTCTCTTATCTAGAATCAAGTAATTTAGTTGATCAGTTAGCAATAGAGTAACCTTAATTTATGACCAATATACGAGCTTTTATGTACCTCAAGCATAGAAATTTAAAGGTTTGATTTTTTTATATATTAACAAAAGTTTATGTATTTGTTTTTTTAGAAATGATTAGAACAATTAAAAAAACAACATATCTAAAAATATCATAGCCTCAACTTATTGGGGGGGGGAGAAAAAGGAAGTTTTCATTTTTAGAAGGTCCATATGCGTTTATAGCCGTACTATCCTCTTAATTTAAGTAATGATAGATTACGCAAAAGATTGGATTTGAAATGAATGAATAGGTGGCATATCTTTTGGTCATTTTGAGTTAATATATATTTTGGAGGAAAAAATTTATCCTGATGTTGCCATATAACAGTACTTAAGATTATGTTTTATTATAATAAGATAGATTGATTTGAACAAGAGAGAAGTTAATTCAAGAGTTTGCTTCTCTTATATATATATATATATATATATATATTATATATATATATATATATATATATGTACGTAGAAAGAAGGTTAAGGCCAATGGTGAAAGTCCTATTCTTGTAGGATATAAAGTACCGCAACAGAGAAAAGGAAACTCCTACATGAGGAAAGAGAGATAGCATTCTATCCCTCAAACTCATGAGGATCATACAAGGGAGGTTGCCAATTAGTTCTCTGAAGCTGAATCTGAGACTTAATAAAGAGATTACCAAGGCACTTGTCAGGGGAAAAAATGTAGAAGTGACGTCAAGAAGACATTATTGACCTACAAAATGACAATCAATTTTAATGTGTTTAATTTATTCATGAAAAGTAAATCTTGCAATTTATCTAATCACAATAAAATAGTATGGGCGCTGAACAGCTGACTTTGAAATTATGAAGAAAACAATAAAGTCAAACCATTTCAATGATAAGTGTTAGCCATGACATGATACTTTGCATTGATGCTAGAGTGAGATACAATAGTTTGTTTCATCGTACCTTAAAATTTCACATCCAAAATGTGGACTATACAAGTTGAATCTTTTGGTCTTGATAACTATTGATTTGTTTTTAAAATGAATACACGCTTGGCGTGATTTGGGAGAGTGCACACCGACTACAAAGTGGATGAATATTCCCGCTCCACTAATCAACATGATAACTATTGGTTATCATAGTATAGAGTTTAAAAAGATTCTCGGACCTCTACATGCTTTTAATTTTTTAGATGAGGAGAATACCTCTGACACCTACAGCCAACGAGAACGGTCAGGGGGGCCTCGGTGGTGGTCCTAGGGGAGCACATTCCAATGCTCAAATGATGGAACTAGCAAGAATGGGTGTGAGAGAGAGAGAGAGAGAGAGAGAGAGAGAGAGAGAGAGAGAGAGAGAGAGAGAGAGAGAGAGAGAGGAGAGAGAGAGAGAGAGAGAGGAGAGAGAGAAGCTCTAGGTGTTATTATGTACAAGTGTGAGAGTCCAAAGTTTACACACTTACTTCCCTTATCCATTATTGATTTACATTTAAGTGTGTGTCGAGTATGCCCCATGCCTACTATCCCTCCCTAAGTCATGTTGCCTAGCTATTGGAATTAGTTGGGAGAATATGCAAGATTAGAATGGCCACAAGCAAGAGTTTGAGTGCTTTTGGCTCTATCTACAAGGCATGGGTGAAGCCATGCTACCTCGTTGATCTCTAGGAGATAGAAAGCATGGCAAGCAGGTGGAGAGGACATCTCCTAACATGATAGAGATGTGTTTGATAGTCGATAAGACCTTACCTTAGCACAGTAAGGGCATGCTTTTGCTGTGGATGTGATCATGCCATAGAAACTAGAGTCGTGAACTTTATTGCAGCTCAAGAGGTTAAGAACTCAACCTTGTCGAGTGGAGGGTCCTTCAAGATGACAGACCTAGCGAGCCACTTCCACCTACTCTGAGTTGAATGCCAATGGCCCAAGGGCTAAAAAGATCGAGCTTTGGTGGGACAAATCCATACCCTTTCTTCTGAATGGGTAGCAACTAGGAAGTGGGATGGTGGCTAGGTGCGGTCTTCATGCTCCCGCCTTGATAGGCTGAGAAAGTAGGCCTTAATGGGCTGGGACAACTTTACCCCTCCACACTCCCCCTCCCCCTTTTAAGTATATGAGAGGCTTGTGCTCAAGAGGAGGCATGGAGAGAATGATGGCTATTGCAATAGAGCTACAAGCTAGGTGCTAATCAATATGAATCATCCTTTGGTGTAACCTATATCCGATCAATAGTTGGGAATTGTTGGCGCTTCTTTTCCTCCCTAGGGAAGTCAAGGTCCCAGTGTGCCATTGTAGGGACTAAGCATCTGACGATTGTTGGCCAAGGGTAATGATGGCTACTCGATGTGTATCACCATGTAACCATATAATAGATGAGTTGGGGAGATGTGTTAGTTGGTAAATAGGCACTTTCCCAAAAGTCACGATGTCAAGGAACACCAAGAAAACTTTGTAGGGACATGGGAATGACACTATCTATCCTGAGGGTGTCTATGGTGTGCGCTCCCTTCTTGCACCCTAGCATTCCCATTGAATTGCCTTGCATCTCCTTTTTCATCTATGGGTGCATCCTCTCTTGGTAAGACCTTCATATCTATTGACCCAAGTGATGCAAGGAAGGGTAGAATCATTGAGTCCTCCTTAGCTACCTCGTCGGAAGCTGCAAGCACCTCTAGGGTTGTAGGGAGTCCTCGGCCTCGCAAGTCACCTCCTTACCTCTTGTCGTACTGAGTTGTGCAGAGCCTCCATGAGGTCTACCAAATTTCTCACACCTTCGACATAATCTTTCCTTGCAGTTATCAATCCATCTTCTCCATCCATTCTGAGTGCTTCACCCTTCCTTTAGATCATTAGGAGACAAGTTTCTACCTCCCTATTTTGAACACCACTCCTCAGCTTCTCAGGGCCCACAATCTCACTCTTGGTATAGCTTTTGCCCAACTCGTGGTGTCTCTTTTATTGTTTTCTCATTCGCTATGATAACCTGGGACATCTTTTGCATTGTTAGAGGGCTGGCCAGGACTTGAGGCCTTTTGATTCAAGTCTTCTTTGCTATGTTGAATGGTGAGCCAAGCATTCATGGTGGACGTAGGAGGGTTAGGTTCTTCCCTCCCCCTTTTTGTTTCTTGTCTCAGCCAGTCGAGGAAGAAACTTCTTCATAACTATCCCATGGTGATCTCTTGTACTTGAAATCTTGATGAATGAATAGAATACTGATCGAATAGCTCACCATTTACCTTCCTCCTTACTAATGAATCTATTTGGTAGATTCTAGCCTCGAATTTTTCCTTGAAAGGGTAGCAGAGAGTGAATCGGTCAACTTTGACCAATGGACTCAACTCTCAAGTCTTGGGTCCTGGTAAGGACTAGGACTAGTTGCCTAGCTAAGTAGGTAGGAGCTGAATGATTGGCTCTAAAGAGAGGATGGTTAGCTCCGCCTCTAGACATGGAGACCTAAGTTGGACTTATAGGCGATCTCCTATTAGGGTAAGCAAGAGCTAAGTTGTCGACTCTAGAGAGTGGACGATAGGCTCCACCTCAAGGATGTAAGGACCCATTACAAGCTGTAGATGGTATTCATCCCCGTAGGTAGGAATCTCACTGGTGCCACAATTGGTTGCAAGTCTTCATCCTAGAAAGCCAATTCTGAGAAAAATGAAGGTTGACTCGACGTTCGAGACTTGTTTAGAGACTTACATCTTGTTTCATCGCCCAAGAGTATCGAGACTCAAAAAGATTATCTAACAATCTAGAGAAGTGAACAAGAAACTAAAATAACTACAATGACAAAGAAACTTTCTTATCTGAATGGTACATCTCGATTTATGATACAAGTACAAAAATGAAGTAAATTTCCTTAGGATATACTCCAAGGAAATGCTACTAACCTGATTGTTGGTGCAAGAAGGACAACATTGCCCTTCATACTTTGGCCTGAAGCACACATGTGCTTACTATCCTATATCTACAAAAGTAGAGGATGAATTTGACAAAGATAAAGACTCATTAAGAATCTTCCGATCCCTGCACAACTAGAAACAATTTAAATATATACTAAATTATGCATGAATCAAACAACATAGCTATAGCAATAGCAGGAAATAATGCCTCGCACCTTTTCTAGCGTTGCAGGTTGCATGCTGTGGTATTGTCCCCAAAGCATTAGTTTTCAATGATTAACAAAAACACCATGTCTTAAATATGAGATTTACTTAACAAAGGCTCATGTATCAAATGTGAGTATGCGTTTAAGTATTTGCATGAATTCATATCTTTCATAATATATGTTTCTCTCTGTATAAGTGATTGATAGTCCATTATATTGTGATTCAAAGTTTTGATCAACTAAGTCAATGTTTCGACAATATATTATAACATGTTTTGAGTATTTAATAATCGATCAAAATTTGACTCAACATTCAAATATTGAATTAAGTCCACAACAGTTGATCGATTATGCTATGATCTGTTATTGATATTCGATTAAATTTTAACTTCAACAAACTTTTAATTCTACAACAAAAGTCATTGTTAATATTAACTATGTGTTGACTTCAAAAATTTCTAGGTACAGAGTTTGCTTATGCCCTTGCCCCTTGTTAACCCTCTTTTAATATATGTTAAAAGTCCCCCATGCCTGGATTGTGCTGCATGGTTGTTGGGAGTAGTTGAAGCAGAATCGAAGTGGCCTGAGAGATGAAGTGCCATTTGGCCCACCCTCAAAATTTGGGTGAAGCCATGCTACTGTCGCTGATCTCTAAGAAATAGTGGGTGTGGTGGACAAGAGAAGAGATCATTTCCTAATTCCTAATGTGGTAGAGATGTATAGGACAACCAACGATACCTTACCCTAGCACAACAAGGATATGTCTAATTGCAGTTATAGTCGTGCCATTTTTCTAATTTGATAGGGCAGATCAGTGAACTTTTAAGACATGTTTGGCATTAAACTAGATCGAAATAGAGTGAGGATATCTTTAAAAATTTGAAGATCCTTATAGGCTTATACCAAACATAGCCTAATAGTTTAGGCCAACTCCACCTCTCCACAAATAAAAATATGGCTACTCTACCGCGATCAACTGTATATATAAAATAAAAGGTCCTATACCTCGTCATGAGCTATAGTGAGTGAACTTAATGAGTTTTATCACTTGGCAAAAACAATTTATTAGTAAAGATAACCATTTAATTTAACTTTGACTTTAAATTTGAAATTCAAAATTCTACATCTAACAATATAAGGTATAGCGAGCAAATTTAAAGTAATGAAAGGTGCTAAAAAGTATGTGATTTAGATAGAGAAGGCGAATTCTCTGAGTCGAGATTCGTTGCCGCTTTATGTGTAGTTTGTTTTGCTGCGAAAAGATAACCATCCAGTTTTAGAATGATCGCTTCTAAATTGGTGTAAGTTCCTGGTTATAAAATTGAGAATATAATCGTTACACATACAAAAAGATAGTCGGTTGGCTTCTTGCAAGCTCATGCCAGTTTTTTTAATTTACATAACATAATAAGTTTCGGCGAAATTTTGGCTCAGCTGTAATTTGGACCTCTGTTCTCGGCGCTGGTGCAGTATCACCCGACGCCCCGTGTATATAAGCAGTTTAGAAGATTATAATTGTCAAGAGGGTCAATCTTTAGTTTCCATCAATTTGTGGATCGGTCATGATGCCCACTGAATTTCGACGATGAAAGTGGGACTAAAACTTGGGAGAATTAACGAGGAAGACGGAGGAAGTAGAAGGCAAAGTCAAAACAAAAGGAATTTATTATTATTATTTTGGTTGGAAACTTAGCCTATTTGGCATGTGTGAGGGAAGAAATTGAAATTCTCAACCAAGAGAGAGGGAAGAGCTTCCAAGCGCCCTTCGATGAACTTCAGTACAGAAATGCATTTTTTTCCTTCACTTCGGGACTTGCTAATGACATCAGCTTTGCACATAAATGGCATATCATCCTTCGCATAGGCAATTCTCAATAACAACTTCATCCCCGCAACTATGGACGGACTCAACGAAGAACCAGTGGGGTCATGTGACCCCATTGGATTTTTAAAACTTTATTAATGAGTCTAAATTTTTTCATTACATTAACTTGGTTGAAAATTTTTCTAAAAGGAGTGACCCCACTAAAAATTTTTCTAGGTCAGTCTACAACCATCCATTCTCCATAACCAAAATCCCAAAAGCTCATCAGCACATAAGCCTAGAAAGAATCCTAATAACTTCTGGCACAACCTTCAAGCCCCTACCTTCTACGACTAGAATGATAATCCCTAGAGTGAGAACCCTCAACCTCGAGTCAACCAGCAAAATCCTCCACCAACTCATGATTATACTCCAATAGAACCACTTAAGCTTGGTACCCATCCTCCTAATTAACCTTCCAATTTGCCCCTACATTTTTCCAAGGACCCCTACAACTTAATCGAATCGTTGATGTCAATGCCACTCCTGTCACTAACCAACTTCAATCACCTTTAGACAAACTGTCACATCTCCCGTTGCTTTGCAGTATTGCAGTAAAGTGTTGTTTCTCTACTTTACAGAAGATTCCTTGATCACAGTCTTACTGTTTTATAAATAACAATGAAAATCCCTAATGGACTTCACTGACTCTTGAAATCTTTACCAAAAGAGCGGCTGATGAACAAAGTTGTGCCTGTCTCCACTTCCCCCTCAAAGTAATTATAATGTTCTCAATGAGGGACACCATTGGAAATCTCCCATGTTAATTCTCCGAACTAAAACCACACCTTCAAAGGAGAGCCAGCCTCTAAGAGAAAGGCTTTGTGCACTTTCTCATTGCACTTTCCCATGCACTTCTTGCTTTTCATTGGGTTGGCACAATGTGCCTCTAGTGCATTGGCCAATAGAAAGGCCAAAGTGCAATGGAAAAGTGCAATGGGAAAGTGCACAAAGCCTTTCTCAGCCTCTAAACCTGTGCAGCAGTTGACGTCTTAGCATTGCCATTTGCATCTATTTATAGGCTTATAGTCATTGTAGTGTCCACCTTTTTATGCCCCATATGATCAGTACTCTTCTCGTTTCTTCTTTCACAGAATTGAAATAGGAGCAGTTTTGCAACTAGTAAGGTGGGAGACGGGATACACATACAGGAAGAAGAGAGGCCGTAGAATAGAGCTATGCACTCGAAAGGAGATTGTGGGGTGCAGAAAATGGGGCATATTCTGGACATGGTTAGGAGATGTTGGCGGGTTGAGAAAAAGGAAACCAATTTGATGATCATATTCTCTTATAAGTAAGCCTCCAACAAGGTAAGTGTTCCCACCAGCATCAGCAATTTACTAAGAATACGACTAGATGTTCCATAGGTGGCAATGACCAAATATTAGACAATGATTCATAGGCATTGGATGAGCATCGACAATTAATTCTGAAGTGCATAGACCGTATCACATAGGGCACAGTAGCAGATCAAATATGTCTTTTAATAGCAAATGTAAATCCTTGTATCATAATGTAGGAGGTAAAGATCATCCTTCTGGTTCGTACAACTGCATTTCTAGTGGTGACATTTATTTATGTGTGGGTAACAAGCTTCAGGTGTTGATGGGTTTTACCATATACTTCTAAGTCTCAGCCGATGAGGCCTCGTCATCCTTGTGCTTCACCATCCCCGAGTCAACAAGAATAGGGACCTCTGCCGCCAGCCAGGGTGCCAGGCCCAAGCAGAGTGCATGAGCGATTCCGAATCGTGGACTGCAAGCGAAGAGAAGGAATATCAGACAGCTCATTAACGGTGTCCAGGGGAGAAATAACTTCCTAGAAGGAAAGAAGAAGTTGGAAACAAAAAAATTTGTTGGAATTTAATTAGAAATAGATCCTAGGTAGCGAGAGAGAGAGGTTAAGAGTTGGCAATTGCACACCAATTCTTCGCCCACAACGGCTTGAAATGCACCGTCAGGCAGATCTTCCCTCCCCGGTACATCTGCAAAAAGAAGAGGGCGTGTGCAGAAAAATGACCCCTTCAGAGATTAAGATAATCGACTGCGTGCTAGACGGAGAGGGTATGATAAAAATAATAACAATAACAGTGATGATCCTTAGTTCCAAATCTCGGCGTAGTGGTAGATCAGGATGTCCTGCCTTCTGAGTCTTGCCGTCGAGTTGGGGGAGCTCAATCTCGGGGGCTGTGGCGGGGTAAGTGACCGGTATATCAAACTGAACGTCGAACTCGTAGCGGCGGAGGTTGTGCACGTACCAGCAGCGGCCAGTCCAGCGGGTGCCCTGGGGGTTGGCCGCCGAGATCCGGAACCAGTCGTTGTCGTTGGCCTTATTCATGCCCGAGTAGGCGATCAGCGCCCGGTACTCCTCCTTCAGCCGCTGCGTCCACGCTGCGCCATCCCGTGGCCCCGCCCGCGTCGCCAGCAGTGGTATCTGCGTCAGCGCCGATTTGGTGCTCGAATCCCACCCCTCCATCCTTGACAGCCCCCTCTCTCTCCCTCTTCCTCCGCGTTTGTCTATGACAAACAACCGATCCTATGGATTTCCAGAAAGGGAGACCACCGGCAAGCACGGCCGCAGCTGCTGGCGTACCACCGGATTGCGGGGGCATGCGACGGCCGCCTCCGCCGGGAGACGGGGAAGAATCCGTCAACGAGGGTTTACAACAGAAGGACCGTATGAGAAAACAAGCCCTAGTTAAGGGTCTCGTGCGCTGGGAAGACGAAGGTGCGACCGGAGAGCGGGACAGCTGGTGAGTGGCCCGTGGTTTTTTATAGATACCCCTAGTCTAATTGTAGAAAAATTTGTCATGTATTTGTGTTTACACTTTACATGTACATCTTTTCTATGTATTAAAAATGAAAAATATTGTTGTCCAAAGGTAATAAAATTGATGTAAATTATTTGAAAAATATTTTTATTAGTTAAAAATTTAACAGGACTTTTCTCTTTCTCTCTTTTAACTAATAGAATTATTTGTCAAATAATACATCAATTTTATTATAAGATATGGAGATCAATAAATATTTCTCAATTAAAACATCTTGAGAGGCTTTATCAACACTTGCTAAAAAATAAGAACGCCCATGGAATTTGGAGGGTGATTTTTTTTGAAACCTCCCAAGTCTCTCTCTCTCTCTCTCTCTCTCTCTCTCTCCTCTCTCTCTCTCTCTCTCTCTCCTCTCTCTCTCTCTCTCTCCTCTCTCTCTCTCTCTCTCTCTCTCTCCTCGATGCCCATTATAATCTTAAGCTGCAAACGAGTCAAGTTGAGTCGAATATTGCTTTGTGCAGACTCAAATCGTTCATTTTTTGTTGAGCTTGAGCTTCGCTTGATTCTCTTCAAGTATTTGCCACCTTTATTCAAACTCGACTCATTAGCTATTTGTGATGTTCGAGTTCGGCTTGTCAAGTTACTCGATTACATAAATGAGTTTGAATTCTAGTTTGAGTTCAAAATTTGTTTTACACAAATGAGCTTAGGGTCAAACTCTAACCTAACATGGACTCAATTAATTAAACGAGCTCTAACTTGAGCTCGAGTTTGGAAATATTCACACAAACAAGCTTAAGCTTGAACTCGACTCGTTTAACATGATAACTAGCATCTAACAAAGAAGAAGAAGAAGTTAAAGTAGATGAATATAGTGAAGAAGGTAAACAGGAGGTGGAGGAGGAGGAAGGAGTACAAAAAAGTGTGGAACCTGGAGGTAGTCGAACATCAGATTAAACCTATCACCCTTGATGGTGTTGTCCACACATGTTCGCATGTGGAGAGAGAGGACAATCAAGCCAACAACTCCTCGCATGGTGAATCGCTTATAAGACCCCAATTCGAAATCCCCTTGGCCGCCTCCTTAGCTCCAATGCCTGCACATCCAATAGAGGAAAGAAGAATGCATAGAAGAGTGATGTAACACCTCGAAAATTTTATTTGTTAGGAAAAATATGAATAATATAGTTATTAGACTGGATTATTTTTATGAGATGGAAATAATTAATATCTGAGATTATTAACGTTAATAAATGTTACTCCAGTGTCGTACTCAGAGGTGCACGCTCCGACAGGGCGACACCGGAAAACTATAGCGAAAATGAAATCCGAGAACATCATAATTTTTAGAAAAATATGATGATATCAAAAATATAAATATCTGGATTTATTGACGTACGGATTTCAAGTTTAAGTCGACGCAACTATTTTCCGAGTGATTTTTCACCTAGTGTAAAATACATTCTAAAAATTAAACTAAATCACCATAATTTGTACAACCATTACATTGGCCTATGGTTGAAATTTTAACACAAATGAACATCATTTGAATATGTTTACATGAGGATTTTTGGGCCAGCTGAATTATGGGCTAATTACGGTAAGGATTTCTGAAATTTTTGCATGCTTACGTAACATGGGCAACGTAAGCCCATGTCATTGTGAGTTAAAACCCTTACACGTAAGGGGCCTATGTGTGAGTATGGTAAAGGTTGCATGAGCCATATGTAGCAGTAAAAATGAAATCGTTTTTACTATTACACCTGGGCAACAGAGGTGTCACTGCGCATGGTAAAGTGGCTAGGCTATAAAAACCTCTTCTCACCCTTCATACGCACCTTTTCCACCCTTTGTTCTTGCCTACCCATGCACACCACAACTCTTGACCCAGTCCTTGCTGCGCATACTGCTGTTGTTGTCTTGCACATGGTGCTGGTTGCTGAGTGTTGTTGCTGCTTCGTTTGCTAAAGATCACATCTCTCCAGTTGCACCTGTCAAAGCTGTCATCCGTGCAAGCTTTTTATTCCTTTTTCTTGTTTCTGTGGAGTTCTACGTTGAGGGAAACTTACTCTAATCAGTAAGGTAGGATTTGATCCTCTTCCTTCTTCTCTAACTCATGTTCTTGAACATGTTATAGAACCTACTGTTTGGATGTTCAAGCTTTTGTTCTAGTGTCATGAATATCTCTAGCACTATATGTGTGTCATGTGTTGCTGTAGAAGCTACTCTTTGAGTTCACATAATCCCCGTTTGGAAAGGATCTTCTTCCAGTATCATGTTGTAGTAAGTTCCTAGCTATTCATGTGTAGGTTATGTCCCTTGTGATTCTTCTTGTTCAATGTATAAATTGATCCTGAGAGCTAGGAATAAGTCTTTCTAATTGATATCATTCTTGTTTAGATCCATAGGTTTCATTGATTAGACCCTTAAAATGTTTGTTAAGCCATTTCTGGAAGTTATCCTAGCGGCTGTCGACAGATAGGAACTGCCTGTCGACGACCCCATACTTCCAGAACTGAAATCTACTGGAAGCACCAGTAGCTGTCGACAGATGGTATCTGTCTGTCGACAGATGGCTGTCCTGTCGACAGCCAGACATTACCTGTCGATAGTACTATCTCCATTCCAGAAAACTGGTTCTAGAAACCAACACCTGTCGACAACCACTTCCTACCTATCGACAGATACTATCCTGGCCAGTATTCCAGCATCCTTTTATGTACAAACTCTTGTTGGAACTTCATGCTATTAACTAGCAAATTACCATCCTCTTTCCATTGGATGTTTACTGTTATGTCACTACAAAGGTCATCCATATTGCTTCCTATACTTTTCCTTGAATTATTCTTGAAGTTACCATCTACAAATGGTATCCAGTTGATTATACTTCCATGTATTCAGTAACTGAAGTAATAAGACTTTGATATCCTGAGAGCTTGAATGTTTGAGTGTCCCTGTGGAACATGAATAACTGATGATGACATTTATTGGTCCTTAGACCCCACTTGACTGATATGCCTGTGCAAATAGGGCTAGTCTAGTCCTGGAGGAGCACCCGAATTCATTTACGGGTCGTACGGAATGATAAGGACAAAGGGATGTTTGGCATTGCATCAAATACTTTTTGATTATGTCATCATGTTACCTGTCCTGTGTGAATATATATGTGGGCTAGATTATAAGATTCACTGTGAATTCCTGAGCATGTTTGTATTACAGTACCACTGTTCCAATTTCACTGCCATGATAAGATGCTTACTTGTCCTTCTTTGATATCGTTCACGTCCTTACCTTGGTTATCATGTATTTCAATCTTTTGATTTGAGGATTTGAATCCTACTGGGTAGTTAGCTCATCTATCCTTCCTTTTTCAGGTGAACAAGATGGGGGATGTCGTACCCTCCGGTCGGACGTGGATATTATTCGTCGGGGGTCGAAACAGCCTGCGAGGCCCCAATTCAGAATCAGCACTTCGACCCGGTCGGTAATGGTCGCATTCGGAGATTTCCGGTCCGGCGTCCAAATTCCTCTCCGGGAGCGCGGTCGCAGGCTGCCAATGCGATCGCATATGGACACCGCTTCGCTCAAACGGGCATAACTTTTCGCTCGGTTATCGGAATCGCTTATAAGACCCCAATTCGGAATCGGCACTCAGAGGCGCTCGATGCCCTCATTTGCCTCAGGCGATAAGACGTCGTTTCGGGGTCGAAAAACATTCATTTTGCACTCCAAAATTGCGATTCTAGCCGACGATCTCCCCTATTCCAAGGTTTTTTTGCAGTAGCGACTCCCTCGATATGCGAATCGCTGGCGGAGCCCACACGCGGTGCCGCTCAGTCACAACGATCGGAAGTCGTGTTCAACTCGACGCGAGATCTACTCCCCAGGTCATGAATATGGGTGCCCGAACATCGCCGATATAGTCAACCCCTCCGGTTTATTCCCCCCCTTCAGCGAAAGAATTGAGCATAACTTTCCGCACGGGCATCGGAATCGCATATGTGACCACAATTCGGAATCGGCACTTTGAGACGGTCGACAGGGCGCTGGTTTAGCGGAATTCCATTCTGGGTCCAAAATTCCCCCCGGAGCATGTGTACTAGTACACCGACTGCCGTACCCTCCGTCAGACGTGGATATTTATTCGCCCGGGGTCGGAACCGCCCGCGAGGCGCCAATTCAGAATCGGCACTTCGACCCGGTCGGTAAATGGTCGCATTCGGAGATTTCTGATCCGGCGCCCAATTCCTCTCCGGGAGCGCGATTGCGGGCTGCCGATGCGATCACATACGGACACCGCTTCGCTCAAATGGGCATAACGTTTCGCTCGGTTATCGGAATCGCTTATAAGACCCCAATTCAGAATCGGCACTCAGAGGCGCTCGACGCCCCATTATTGCCTCAGGCGATAAGACGTCGTTTCGGGGTCGAAAAGCTTTCATTTCGCACTCCAAAATTGTGATTCTAGCCGACGATCTCCCCTATTCCATGGTTTTTTGGCAGTAGCAACTCCCTCGATTACGCGAATCGCTGGCAGAGCCCACACGCGGAGCTGCCCAGTCACAGCGATCGGAAGTCGTGTTCAACTTGACGCGAGATGGTGCCCAACATCACCGATGTAGTCATTCCCTCCGGTTTATTCCCACCTCTTCAGCGAAAGAATTGGGAATAACTTTCCGCACGGGCATCAGAATCGCTTATGTGACCACAATTCGGAATCGGCACTCCGAGATGGTCGACATGGCGCTGGTTTCGCAAAATTCCATTCCGGGCCAAAGTTCCCTCCCGGAGCGTGTGTACTAGTACATCGACTGTCGTACCCTCCGGTCGGACGCGGATATTTATTCTCCGGGGGTCGGAACAGCCCGTGAGGCCCTAATTAAGAATCGGCACTTCGACCCGGTTGGTAAATGGTCGCATTAAGAGATTTCCGGTCCGGCGCCCAAATTCCTCTCCGGGAGCGCGGTCGCAGGCTGCCGATGCGATCGTATACGGACACTGCTTCGCTCAAACGGGCATAACTTTTCGCTCAGTTATCGGAATCGCTTATAGACCCAAATTCGGAATCGACACTCAGAGGCGCTTGACTCCCCCTTATTGCCTACGTGATAAGACGTCGTTTCGGGGTCGAAAAACCTTCGTTTTGCACTCCGAAATTGCGATTCTAGCCGACGATCTCCCCTGTTCCAAGGTTTTTTTGCAGTAGCGACTCCCTCGATTACGGGAATCGCTGGCGGAGCCCACACGCGGAGCTGCCCAGTCACAACGATCGAAGTCGTGTTCAACTCGACGTGAGATCTCCTCCCCAGGTCGTGGATATGGGTGCCCGAACATCGTCGATATAGTCACCCCCTCCGGTTTATTTCCACCCCTTCAGCGAAAGAATTGGGCATAACATTCCGCACGGGCATCAGAATCGCTTATGTGACCACAATTCGGAATCGGCACTCAGAGGCGCTCGATGCCTCCTTATTGCCTCAGGCGATAAGACGTCATTTTGGGGTCGAAAAACCTTCGTTTGGCACTCCGAAATTGCGATTCTAGCCGACGATCTCTCCTATTCCAAGGTTTTTTGGCAGTAGCGACTCCCTCGATTACGTGAATCACTGGCGGAGCCCACACGCGGAGCAGCCCAGTCACAGCGATCGGAAGTCGTGTTCAACTCCATGCGAGATTTCCTCCCCAAGTCGTGGATATGGGTGCTCGAACATCGCCGATATAATCACCCCCTCCGGTTTATTCCCACCCCTTTAGCGAAAGAATTGGGCATAACTTTCCGCACGGGCATCGGAATCGCTTATGTGACCACAATTCGGAATCGACACTCAGAGGCGCTCGATGCGTCCATATTGCCTCAGGCGATAAGACGTCGTTTCGGGGTCGAAAAACCTTCATTTTGCACTCCGAAATTGCGATTCTAGCCGATGATCTCCCCTATTCCAAGGTTTTTTTTTTGCAGTAGCAACTCCCTTGATTACGCAAATCGCTGGCGGAGCCCACACGCGGAGCCGCCACGTCACAGCGATCGGAAGTCGTGTTCAACTCGACGCGAGATCTCCTCCTTAGGTCGTGGATATGGTGCCTGAACATCGCCGATGTAGTCACCCCCTCTGGTTAATTCCCACCTCTTCAACGAAAGAATTGGGCATAACTTTCCGCACGGGCATCGGAATCGCTTATGTGACCACAATCGGAATCGGCACTCCAAGATGGTCGACAGGGCGCTGGTTTCGTGGAATTCCGTTCCGGGGCAAAAATTCCCTCTCGGAGCGTGTGTACTAGTACACCGACTGTCGTACCCTCCGGTCGGACGTGGATATTTATTCGTCCGGGGTCGAAACAGCCTGCGAGGCCCCAATTTAGAATCAGCACTTCGACCCGGTCGGTAAATGGTCGCATTCAGAGATTTCCGGTCCGGCGCCCAAATTCCTCTCCGGGAGCGCGATCGCAGGCTGCCGATGCGATCGCATACAGACACCGCTTCGCTCAAACGGGCATAACTTTTCGCTCGATTATCGGAATCACTTATAAGACCCCATTCGGAATAGGCACTCAGGGGCGCTCGATGCCCCCTTATTGCCTCAGGCGATAAGACGTCGTTTCGGGGTCGAACAACCTTCGTTTTGCACTCTGAAATTGCGATTCTAGCCGACGATCTCCCCTATTCCAAGGTTTTTTTGCAATAGCGACTCCCTCGATTACGCGAATCACTGGCGGAGCCCACACGCGGAGCCGCCCAGTCACATCGATCGGAAGTCATGTTCAACTCGACGCGAGATCTCCTCCCCAGGTCGTGATGTGGGTGCCCGACATCGCCGATATAGTCACCCCCTCCGGTTTATTCGCACCCCTTCAGCGAAAGATTGGGCATAACTTTCCGCACGGGCATCGGAATCGCTTATGTGACCACAATTCGGAATCGGCACTCCGAAACGGTCGACAGGGCGCTGGTTTTGCGGAATTCTGTTTCGAGGCCAAAATTCCCTCCCGGAGCGTGTATACTAGTACGCCGACTGTCGTACCCTCCGGTCAGACGCAGATATTTATTCGCCCGGGGGTCGGAACCGCCCGCGAGGCCCCAATTCAGAATCGACACCTCGACTCGGTCGGTAAATGGTCGCATTCGGAGATATCTGGTCTGGCGCCCAAATTCCTCTCCGTGAGCGCGATCGCGGGCTGCCGATGCAATCGCATACGGACACCGCTTCGCTCAAATGGGCATAACTTTTCGCTCGGTTATCGGAATCGCTTATAAGACCCCAATTCGGAATCGGCACTCAGAGGTGCTCGACGCCCCCTCCGTCGGACGCGGATATTTATTCGCCCGGGGGTCGGAACCGCTCGCGAGGCCCCAATTCAGAATCGGCACTTTGACCCGTCGGTAAATGGTCGCATTCGGAGATTTCCGGTCCGGCGCCCAAATCCTCTACGAGCGCGCGGTCGCAGGCTGCCGATGCGATCCGATACGAACACCGCTTAGCTCCAACATGCATAACTTTTCGCTCGGTTATCGGAATCGCTTATAAGACCCCAATTCGGAATCTGCACTCAGAGGCGCTCGATGCCCTTTTATTGCCTTAGGCCATAAGACATCGTTTCGGGGTCGAAAATCCTTCGTTTCGCACTCCGAAATTGCGATTCTAGCCGACGATCTCCCCTATTCCAAGGTTTTTTTGCAGTAGCGACTGCCTCGATTACGCGAATCGCTGGCGAAGCCCACACGCGGAGCTGCCCAGTCACAGCGATCGGAAGTCGTGTTCAACTCGACGCGAGATCTCCTCCACAGGTCGTGGATATGGGTGCCAAACATCGCCGATATAGTCACCCCCTCTGGTTTATTCCACCCCTTCAGCGAAAGAATTCGACATAACTTTCCGCACGGGCATCGGAATCGCTTATGTGACCACAATTCGGAATCAGCACTCCGAGACGGTCGACAAGGAGCTGGTTTTGTGGAATTCCGTTCCGGGGCCAAAATTCCCCTCGGAGCGTGTCTACTAGTACACCGACTGCCGTACCCTCCGGTCGGACGCAGATATTTATTCGCCCGGGGGTCGAACCGCTCGCGAGGCCCCAATTCAGAATCAGCACTTTGACCCGGTCGGTAAATGGTCGCATTCGGAGATTTCCGGTCCGGCGCCCAAATTCCTCTCCGAGAGCGCGGTCGCAGGCTGCCGATGCGATCGCATACGAACACCACTTCGCTCAAATAGGCATAACTTTTCGCTCGGTTATCGGAATCGCTTATAAGACCCCAATTCGGAATCGGCACTCAGAGGCGCTCGACGCACCTTTATTGCCTTAGGCCATAAGATGTCGTTTCGGGGTCGAACATCCTTCGTTTCGCACTCCAAAATTGCGATTCTAGCCGACGATCTCCCCTATTCCAAGTTTTTTTGGCAGTAGCGACTCCCTCGATTACGCGAATCGCTGGCGGAGCCTGCACGCGCAGCCGCCCAGTCACAGCGATCGGAAGTCGTGTTCAACTCGACGCGAGATCTCCTCCACAGGTCGTGGATATGGGTGCCCGAACATCGCTGATATAGTCACCCCCTCCGGTTTATTCCTACCCCTTCAGCGAAAGAATTGGGCATAACTTTCTGCACGGGCATCGGAATCGCTTATGTGACCATAATTCAGAATCAACACTCCGAGACGGTCGACAGGGCGCTGGTTTCGCGGAATTCCGTTTCAGGGCCAAAATTCCCCCCGGAGCGTGTGTACTAGTACATCGACTGCCGTACCCTCCGGTCGGACGTGGATATTTATTCGCCCGGGTGTCGGAACCGCTCGCGAGGCCCCAATTCAGAATCGGCAATTCGACCCGGTCGGTAAATGGTCGCATTCGGAGATTTCCGTCCAGCGCCAAAATTCCTCTCCGGGAGCGCGGTCGCAGGCTGCCGATGCGATCGCATAGGAACACCGCTTCGCTCAAACAGGCATAACTTTTAGCTCGGTTATCGAAATCGCTTATAGACCCAAATTCGGAATCGGCACTCAGAGGCGCTCGACGATTCCTTATTGCCTCAGGCCAAAGAGGTCATTTCAGGGTCGAAAATCCTTTGTTTCGCACTCCGAAATTGCGATTCTAGCCGACGATCTCCCCTATTCCAAGTTTTTTTGGCAGTAGCGTCTCCCTCGATTATGCGAATCGCTGGCGGGCCACACGAGGAGCCGCCCAGTCACAGCGATCGGAAGTCATGTTCAACTCGACGTGAGATTTCCTCCACAGGTCGTGGATATGGGTGCCCGAACATCACCGATATAGTCACCCCCTCCGGTTTATTCCCCCCCTTCAGTGAAAGAATTGGGCATAACTTTCCGCATGGCATCGGAATCGCTTATGTGACAACAATTCGGAATCGGCACTCCGAGACGGTCGACAAGGTGCTGGTTTCACGAATTCCGTTCCGGGGCCAAAATCCCCCCCAATGCGTGTGTACTAGTACACCGACTGCCGTACCCTCCGGTCGGACGCGGATATTTATTCGCCCGGGGTCGGAACCGCTCGCGAGACCCCAATTCAGAATCGGCACTTCGACCCGGCGGTAAATGTCGCATTCGGAGATTTCCGGTCCGGCGCCCAATTCCTCTCCGGGAGCGCGGTCGCAGGCTGCCGATGCGATCGCATACGAACACCGCTTTGCTCAAACAGGCATAACTTTTCGCTCGGTTATCGGAATCGCTTATAAGACCCCAATTCAGAATCGGCACTCAGAGGCGCTCGACGCCCCCATTTGCCTAGGCCATATGACTCATTTCAGGGTCAAAAATCCTTCGTTTCGCACTCCGAAATTGTGATTCTAGCCGACGATCTCCCCTATTCCAAGGTTTTTTTGCACTAGCGACTCCCCCGATTACGCGAATCGCTGGCGGAGCCCACATGCGGAGCCGCCCAGTCACAGCGATCGGAAGTCATGTTCACTCGACGCGAGATCTCCTCCACAGGTCGTGGTATGGGTGCCCGAACATCGTCGATATAGTCACACCCTCCGGTTTATTCCCACCCCTTCAGTGAAAGAATTGGGCATAACTTTCCGCACGGGCATCGGAATCGCTTATGTGAAAACAATTCAGAATCGGCACTCCGAGACGGTCGACAGGCGCTGGTTTTGCAGAATTCCGTTCCGGGGCCAAAATTCCCCCCGCAGCGTGTATACTATACACCGACTGCCGTACCCTCCGGTCGGACCCGGATATTTTTTCGGCCGAGGGTCGGAACCGCTCGCGAGGCCCCAATTCAGAATCGACACTTCGAACCGTCGGTAATTGGTCGCATTCGGAGATTTCCAGTCTGGCGCCCAAATTCCTCTACGGGAGCGCGGTCGCAGGCTGCCGATGCGATCGCATACGAACACCGCTTCGCTCAAAAGGCGTAACTTTTCGCTCGGTTATCAGAATCGCTTATATACCCCAATTCGGAATCGGCACTCAGAAGCACTCGATGCCCCTTTTTTTCGCGTTAGGCCATAAGACGTCGTTTCGGGGTCGAAAATCCTTTGTTTCGCACTCCGAAATTGCGATTCTAGCCGACGATCTCCCCTATTCCAAGTTTTTTTTGCAGTAGCGACTCCCTTGATTACGCGAATCGCTGGCGGAGCCCACACGCGGAGCCACCCAGTGACAGCGATCGGAAGTTGTGTTCAACTCGACGCGAGATTCCTTCACAGTCGTGGATATGGGTGCCCAAACATCGTCGATATAGTCACCCCCTCCGGTTTTCCCCTACCCCTTCAGTAAAGAATTGGGCATAACTTTCCGCACGGCATTGGAATCGCTTATTTGACAACAATTCGGAATCGGCACTCCGAGACGGTCGACAAGGCGCTGGTTTTGCGGAATTCCATTCCGGGGCCAAAATCCCCCCCGCGTGTGTACTAGTACACCGACTGCCGTACCCTCCGGTCGGACGCGGATATTTATTCGCCCGGGGGTCGGAATCGCTCGCGAGGCCCCAATTCAGAATCGGCACTTCGACCCGGTCAGTAAATGGTCGCATTCAGAGATTTCGGGTCCAGCGCCCAAATTCCTCTCCGGAGCGCGGTCGCAGGCTGCCGATGCGATCGCATACGAACACCGCTTCGCTCAAACAGGCATAACTTTTCGCTCGGTTATCGGAATCGCTTATTAGACCCAATTCGGAATCGGCACTCAGAGGCGCTCGATGCCCTATTAATGCCTCAGGCCATAAGAGGTTGTTTCGGGGTCAAAAATCCTTTGTTTCGCACTCCAAAGTTGTGATTCTAGCCGACGATCTCCCGTATTCCAAGGTTTTTTGGCAGTAGCGACTCCCTCGATTACGCGAATCGCTGGCGAAGCCCACACGCGGAGCCGCCCAGTCACAGCGATCGGAAGTCGTGTTCAACTCAACGCGAGATTTGCTCCACAGGTCGTGGATATGGGTGCCCGACATCGCCGATATAGTCACCCCCTCCGGTTTATTCCCACCCCTTCAGTGAAGAATTGGGCATAACTTTCCGCACGGGCATCAGAATCGCTTATGTGACAACAATTCGGAATCGCACTCCGAGACGGTCGACAAGGCGCTGGTTTCGAGGAATTCCGTTCTGAGGCCAAAATTCCCCCCGTAGCGTGTGTACTAGTACACCGACTGCCGTACCCTCCGGTCGGACGCGGATATTTATTCGCCCGGGGTCGGAACCGATTGCGATGCCCCCAATCAGAATTGGCACTTGACCCAGTCGGTAAATGGTCGCATTCGGAGATTTCCGGTCCGGCGCCCAAAATCCTCTCCGGAGCGCGGTCGCAGCTGCCGATGCGATCGTATACGACCACCACTTCGCTCAAACAGGCATAACTTTTCGCTCGGTTATTGGAATCGCTTATAAGACCCCAATTCGAATCGGCACTCAGAGCGCTCGACGCTCCATTATTGCCTTAGGCCATAAGACAATCGTTCGGGGTCGAAAATCCTTCGTTTCGCACTCCGAAATTGCGATTCTAGCCGACGATCTCCCCTATTCCAGGTTTTTTGGCAGTAGCGACTCCCTCGATTACGCGAATCGCTAGCAGAGCCCACACGCGGAGCCGCCCAGTCACAGCGATCGGAAGTAGTGTTCAACTCGACGCGAGATCTCCTCCACAGGTCGTGGATATGGTGCCCAACATTGCCGATATAGCCCCCCTTTCGGTTTATTCCCACCCCTTCAGCGAAAGAATTCGGCATAACTTTCCGCACAGGCATCGGAATCGCTTATGTGACCACAATTCGGAATCGCTTATGTGACCACCATTCGGAATCGCACTCCGAGACGTCGACAAGGCGCTGGTTTTTGCGAATTCCGTTCCGGGGCCAAAATTCCCCCCGGAGCGTGTGTACTAGTACACCGACTGTCGTACCCTCCGGTCGGACGTAGATATTTATTTGCCCGGGGGTCGGAACCGCTCACGGGCCTCAATTCAGAATCGGCAATTCGACCCGGTCGGTAAATGGTCGCATCCGGAGATTTCCGGTCCGGCGGCCAAATCCCTCTGGGAGCGCGGTCGCAGCTCCCGATGCGATCGCATACGAACACCGCTTCGCTCAATTAGGCATAACTTTTCGCTCGGTTATCGGAATCGCTATAAGACCCCAATTCGGAATCGGCACTCAGAGGCGCTCGATGCCCTATTATACCACAGTGCATAAGACATCGTTTTTGGGGTCGAAAATCCTTCGTTTCGCAGTCCGAAATTGTGATTCTACCACGATCTCCCATACTCCAAGGTTTTTTGGCAGTAGCGACTCCCTCGATTACGCGAATCGCTGGCGGAGCCCACACGCGGAGCGCCCAATCACAGCGATCGGAAGTCATGTTTAACTCGACGCGAGATCTCCTCCACAGGTCGTGGATATGGTGCCCGAACATCGTCGATATAGTCACCCCCTCCGGTTTATTCCCCCCCTTCAGTGAAAGAATTGGGCATAACTTTCCGCACGGGCATCGGATCGCTTATGTGACCATAATTCGGAATCGGCACTCCGAGACGGTCGACAAGGCGCTGGTTCGTGGAATTCCGTTCCGGGCCCAATTCTCGCCGGAGCGTGTGTACTAGTACACCGACTGTTACGGTCGGACGCGAATATTTATTCGCCTGGGGGTCGGAACCGCTTGCGAGGCCCCAATTCAGAATCAGAACTTCGACCCGTCGGTAAATGGTCGCATTCAGAGATTTCCGGTCCCGCCGCCCAATTCCTCTCCGGGAGCGCGGTCGCAGGCGATCGCATACGAACACCGCTTCGCTCAAACAGGCATAACTTTTCGCTAGGTATCGGAATCGCTTATAAGACCCCAAATCGAAATCGGCACTCAGAGGCGCTCGACGCCCCCTTCTTGCCTCAGGCCATAAGTCGTCGTTTCAGGGTCTAACATCCTTCGTTTTGCACTCCAAAATAGCGATTTTAGCCGACGACTCCCATATTCCAAGTTTTTTTGGCAGCACGAGCGCACTCCCTCGTTACGCGAATCGCTGGCAAAGCCTACACGCGGACGCCCAGTCACAGCGATCGGAAGTCGTGTTCAACTTGACGCTAGATCTCCTCCCCAGGTCGTGGATATGGGTGCCCGAACATCGCCGATATAGTCAACCCCTCCGGTTTATTCCCACCCCTTCAGCGAAAGAATTGGGCATAACTGTTCGCACGGGCATCAGAATCGCTTATGTGACCACAATTCAGAATCGGCACTTCGAGACGATCGACAAGGTGCTGGTTTCGCGAAATTCCGTTCCGGGGCCAAAATTCCCCCCGGAGCGTGTGTACTAGTACAGTGACTGCCGTACCCTCCGGTCGGACGCGGATATTTATTCCCGGAGGTCGGAACCGCTCGCGAGGCCCCAATTCAGAATCGGCACTTCGACCCGGTCGGTAAATGGTAGCATTCGGAGATTTCCGGTCCAGCGCCCAAATTCCTCTCCGGGAGCGCGGTCGCAGGCTGCCGATGCGATCGTATACGAACACCGCTTTGCTCAAACAGGCATACTTTTCGCTCGGTTATCGGAATCGCTTATAAGACCCCAATTCGGAATTGACACTCAGAGGCGCTCGATGCCCCTTTATTGCCACAGTCCATAAGACATCGTTTCGGGGTCGAAAATCCTTCGTTCCGCACTCCGAATTGCGATTTTAGCCGACGATCTCTCCTATTCCAAGGTTTTTTGGCAGTAGCGACTCCCTCGATTACGCGAAGCGCTGGAGGAGCCCACACGCGGAGCCGCCCAGTCACACCGATCGGTAGTCGTGTTCAACTCGACACGAGATCTCCTCCACAGGTCGTGGATATGGGTGCCCGAACATCGCCGATATAGTCACCCCCTCCGGTTTATTCCCACCCCTTCAGTGAAAGAATTGGGCATAACTTTCTGCACGGGCATCGGAATCGCTTATGTGACCACAATTCGATCGGCACTCCGGAGACGGTCGACAAGGCGCTGGTTTTGCGGAGTTCGGTTCCGGGGCAAAAATTCCCCCTGGAGCGTGTGTACTAGTACACCGACTGCCGTACCCTCCGGTCGGACGCAGATATTTATTTGTCCGGGGGTCGGAACCGCTCGCGAGGCCCCAATTTAGTATCGGCACTTCGACCCGTCGGTAAATGGTCGCATTCGGAGATTTCCGGTCTGGCGCCCAATTTCTCTCCGGAACGCGTCGCACCCTGCCGATGCGATCGCATAACGAACGCCGCTCCGCTCAAACGGCATAACTTTTCGCTCGGTTATCGGAATCGTTTATAGACCCCAATTCGGAATCGGCACTCAGAGGCGCTCGATGCGCCATTATTGCCTCAAGCCATAAGACGACGTTTCGGGGTCGAAAATCCTTTGTTTCGTTTCTCTACTCCGAAACTACGATTCTAGCCGACGATCTCCCCTATTCCAAGGTTTTTTGGCAGTAGCGACTCCCTTGATTACACGAATTGCTGGCGGAGCCCCCACGCGTAGAGCCGCCCAGTCACATCGATCGGAAGTCGTGTTCAACTCGACGCGTGATCTCCTCCACAGGTCGTGGATATGGGTGCCCGAACATCACCGATATAGTCACCCCCTCCGGTTTATTCCCACCCCTTCAGCGAGAGAATTGGGCATAACTTTCCGCACAGGCATCCGAATCGCTTATGTGACCACATTCAGAATCGGCACTCCGAGACGGTCGACAAGGCACTGGTTTTGCGGAATTTCTTTTTGGGGCCAAAATTCCCCCCGGAGCGGGTGTATTAGTACACCGACTGCCGTACCCTCTGGATGGACGCGGATATTTATTCGCCCGACTGTCGGAACCGCTCGCGAGGCCCCAATTCAGAATCGAACTTCGACCCGGTCGGTAATGGTCGCATTCGGAGATTTCCGGTCCGGCGCCCAATTCCTCTGCGGGAGCGCGGTTGCAGGCTGCCGATGCGATCGCATACGAACACCGCTTCGGTCAAACAGGCATAACTTTTCGCTCGGTTATCGGAACCGCTTATAAGTCCCAATTCGGAATCTGCACTCAGAGGTGCTCGACGCTCCCTTATTGTCTCAGGCCAAAGAGGTCGTTTCGTGGTCGAAAATCCTTCGTTTCGCACTCCGAAATTGCGATCTAGCCGCGATCTCCCCTATTCCAAGGTTTTTTGGCAGTACCGACTCCCTCGTTACGCGAATCGCTGGCGGAGCCCACACGCGGAGCCGCCAGTCACAGCTCGACGTGAGATCTCCCCCCAGGTCGTGGATATGGGTGCCCGAACATCGCCGATATAGTCACCCCCTCCGGTTTATTCACCCCCCTTCAGCGAAAGCATTGGGCATAACTGTTCGCACGGGTATCGGAATCGCTTATGTGACAACATTTCGGAATCGGCACTCCGAGACGGTCGACAAGGGCGCTGTTTTGCGGAATTCTGTTCCGGGCCAAATTCCACCCGGAGCGTGTGTACTAGTACACTGACTGCCGTACCCTCCGGTCGGACGCGCATGTTTATTCGCCCGGCTGTCGGAACCGCTCGCGAGGCCCCATTAGAACCAGAACTTCGACCCGGTCGGTAAATGGTCGCATTCGGTGATTTCTGGTCCGGCGCCCAAATTTCTCTCCGTGAGCGCGGTCGCAGGCTGCCGATGCGATCGCATACGAACACCGCTTCGCTCAAACAGGCATAACTTTTCGCTCGGTTATCGGAATCGCTTATAAGACCCCAATTCGGAATCGACACTCAGAGGCGCTCAACACCCCATTCTTGCCTCAGCCCATAAGACGTCATTTGGGGGTCGAACATTCTTCGTTTCGCACTCCGAAATTGCGATTCTAGCTGACGATCTCCCCTATTCCAAGGTTTTTTGGTAGTAGTGACTCCTTGATTAAGCGAATCGATGGCGGAGCCCACACACGGAGCCGCCCAGTCACAGCGATCGGAAGTCGTGTTCAACTCGACGCGAGATCTCCTCCACAGGTCGTGGATATGGGTGCCCGAACATCGCCGATATAGTCACCCCCTCTGGTTTATTCCCACCCCTTCAGCGAAAGAATGGGCATAACTGTTCGCACGGGCATCGAATCGCTTATGTGACCACAATTCGGAATCGGCACTCCGAGAGGTCGACAGGGCGCTGGTTTAGCGGAATTCCATTCTGGGGCCAAAATTCCCCCCGGAGCGTGTGTACTAGTACACCGACTGCCGTACCCTCTGGTCGGACGCGGATATTTATTCGAGCGGGGGTCGGAACCGCTCGCGAGGCCCCAATTCAGAATCGGCACTTCGACCCGGTCGGTAAACGGTCGCATTCGGAGATTTCCGGTCCGGCGCCCAAATTCCTCTCCGGGAGCGCGGTCGCAGGCTGCCGATGCGATCGCATACGAACACCGCTTCGCTCAAACAGGCATAACTTTTCGCTCGGTTATCGGAATCGCTTATAAGACCCCAATTCGGAATCGCACTTAGAGGCGCTCGATGCCCAGTTATTGCCCCAGGCCATAAGACGTCGTTTCGCGGTCGAAAATCTTCGTTTCGCACTGCGAAATTGCGATTCTAGCTAACGATCTCCCCTATTCCAAGGTTTTTGGCAGTAGGACTCCCCCTCGATTAAGCGAATCGATGGCGAGCCCACACACGGAGCCGCCCAGTCACAGCGATCGGAAGTCGTGTTCAACTCGACGCGAGATCTCCTCCACAGGTCGTGGATATGGGTGCCCGAACATCGCCGATATAGTCACCCCTCCGGTTTATTCCCACCCCTTCAGCGAAAGAATTGGGCATAACTTTCCGCACGGGCATCGAATCGCTTATGTGACCACAATTCGGATCGGCACTCCGAGACGGTCAACAAGGCGCTGGTTTCCGCGGAATTCTGTTCCGGGGCAAAAATTCCCCCCGGAGCGTGTGTATTAGTACACCGACTGCCGTAACCCTCCGTCGGACGGACGCGGATATTTATTCTCCCGGCTGTCGGAACCGCTCGCGAGGCCCCAATTCAGAATCGGAACTTCGACCCGTCGGTAAATGGTCGCATTCGGGATTTCCAGTCCGGCGCCAAATTCCTCTCCGAGAGCGCGGTCGCAGGCTGCCGATGCGATCGCATACGAACACCGCTTCGCTCAAACATGCATAACTTTTCGCTCGGTTATCGGAATCGCTTATAAGACCCCAATTCGGAATCCGCACTCAGAGGCGCTCGACGCCCCCTTATTGCCTCAGGCCATAAGACGTCATTTTGGGGTCGAAAATCCTTCGTTTCTCCTACGAATTGCGATTCTAGCCAACGATCTCCCCTATTCCAAGGTTTTTTAGGAGTAGCGACTCCCTCGATTACCCAAATTCCTCCCCCGGTCGGCCATGGGCCGGACTCGGAGATTTCCGGTCGGGCGCCCGGATTCCGGTCTCGGAG
>JACBKR010002367.1:0-35365 GCA_014218235.1 Colocasia esculenta
TCCTGAAGTGGCCCGACAAGCCACAAGTGTAATAGACGGCCTCCTGTCTGCCATGCTCAGCTCCCTATTGACCTGACTGCTCCGCAAACCTGGAATAACATCTATGCTGCCAGCTCCATCCACCCCCACGAGTAGACAACTGCCTGAACTTCGAGCGAATCTCGAACTGCCGGAATTGCCCGAGCTCGAAGAAGAAGAAGTTGCACTGCCGCGGCTCCCTGCGGGACGCTGGTACGGTGAGGACCTAGAAGAGGCTCCTCCTTGCTGCTGCTGCTACTGCTGGGGCTGCCGGGTCTCTCTCTCCAAGGCGGTGGCCTTAGCCACGACCTCTCCTAAGGTGGTACACTGTGAGAGTCATGTCCCACCTCAAATCTGGCCTCAGTCCTGCAATGAATCTCTGCACAAGCCTGCTCGTTGCCTGCAACATGAGGAACATGCCTCAACAACCGGACGAACCTCTGGTGGTACTGAGTAACTGCGAGATCACCCTGAACCAACTCGTGGAACTGGTCTCGTCTCTCACGTCGAGCGTAGTCAGGGAAGTACTAGCCGTGAAAGACCTCCAAAAACCGCTGCCAAGTGATCTGATCCAAACGCTGCCCTGGAAGGGGTCTGCTGCTGAACTCTCCACCACCTGTGGGTTGCTCCCTTGAGCTGATCACCGCCAGTCTGACCTGGTCCTCCTCGGCACACTCCATGGTCTCGAACGGGCGCTCCATCTCATGCGTCCACCTCTCTGCCTTGTCTGGATCACCACACTGAAGAACATCGGTGGTAGTAAGAGACGCAAGAACCTCTCCAGAGGGCGGTCATTCCTCAGTGACAGTCGTCCTCCTCTGACCGGCCCGGGAACTCCCAGTACCCGCGCCTGTTGAACTACTGGCTGCTCCACCTCTGGATCTGCCTGCTGCTTCTGGTACTGCTGGGGGAGGTATTGGAGGCTGACCTCCCGCTGTCACCTGCCCAGGCTGCCACACTCCCTGGTACAGGTTCCTGAATAACTTCTCAGGCTAGGGGAAACCAATCTGCATACTATTGTGGCTGAGGCTGATGCTCCTGCTGCTGCTGCCCACTGGCTGCTGCTACTGCCGCTGCACCCTGAGGCGTATGCCACTGACTCCTCTACTAACACCCTCCTGGACCTTCCCCTGCGTGGGCATATCAGACTCATCCTACTGCTCTATCAGGATCCAGCCTGCCTATGCCTGCGCGGATCCATATCCTTTGATACCAACTGTAACGACCCCGAGACCCGACCCTCGGCCCACGCTGAGGACCAGATTTTCGCGATCGCCAACCACGGATCCGGAGACCCGAAAGGGCTATAATATGAGTCCAACAGAATATTGTAAATGATGTAAACGTCAACTGCTAACTAGGAGCACACACACGGAAGTAGAAAAGAGAGCAAGACGGCTGCGTATCGCTTTAGGTACAGTCCCAACACACAACTAGTACAGTAAAAGACAGGGGGATAACAAGTCTCTTAGGGGCATACCCGAGGGTGACGTACACGAGAGAGGGGAACACTGCTAGCTACGGGGCCCACGACTACCGCCCCGTCTCCTCCGCCCGGTACGCGCCCCTGCCGCTGCTGATAAGTCCACCTGGGAAAAAGGAGGGATGAGCTTCAAGAACAGAAGCTCAGTAGGGACTACCAATCTCCTACAAGCTATAACAGGCAGAAGATATATATATCAATTAAATAACAGCAGTTATATCTTCTACCTACGAACGGAAGTGCGGAAGCAAAGCTACTAACTAGAAACGGTACGGAATTACAACATGGTCAGAAAATCCGTACATTGCTCTTGTGACCACCACATGGCGCTCCAACACAGATAGGGGGAAACCCACCTGGACAAAGAACACTAGCTATAGAAAGCACTACCATTAGTTACTGGTCAGGTGCGTCCACTGACGTCTTATCCTCGACCTAGGTCCAAACCTCCATGTCTCGTCAGAGTGAGGTAGGACACAAAGTAACACAACAGTAACCGTCGTAGTCTGGCTGTACTACGGCCCATGCCTGGCCTCTCTAGGCGGTTCCAGGGCCGCAAAGAGCGAGGCAGTGAGAAAGACTAGCTGGACTGCGCCGGGAAGAACTCTTCAAAATGACCTCGGCGTCCAGACCAACTATGAAAGCTCTGTAAACGACTCAACGCCGCTATCCTAACCACCGTTTCCCCTCCGCTCCAAAGTCTGTGACTCGAGTGTAGACGCAACTTTGAGTCCATTTTTAGGGAACTCCGAGCTACAGGCTCCACAAAGAGGGGTGGAATGAAATGAATGTGGTGTGTGATGGAGATGTGGGAGATGGAGTGGAAATGGAAGAAATGACAAGAAAAGAAAAGATCCGCGATCGCTAGGTACGCGAGGGTACCGAATGGAGATGCACGCGAGAGGTGCGATGGAAGGTTGATCACGTGGAGTACCTATTGGAGTGTGGGCGGTTTGCGCAAGGGTGTGGGTTCCTCTTCTCTACAAGCACGGCCAGCCGTGGTAGAAGGCGTTTGCGTTGATGATTACCCTGAAAAATAATACAAATAAGAGAAGGGGATTAGCCACATGCGTAGTATCAAATCCCCAAAATATTAAATGAAATGAATGAAAAGAGAAAAACACACCTTGAGTGGTGGCTTTTAAACCCCTAAGGAATGGGTGTGTGTGTGTATGCATGCATGTGTGTGTGTGTAAAAAGAAGTAAAGAAGGAGCCACGTGGAGCTCGGAGAAGGCAATACAAACAAGAAAGGGGGAGGGGGTGCTTCCCCGAATGTTGGATGGTGTGGCGGCGCTGCTAACTGGACGGATGAAGAGGAGGAAGAAGCTTCCTTCCACCTCACTCCGATTACGTGAGGATGACGGAGGGGACGCCGGCTCCGAACTCTGAGGGAGGAAGGCGTGGATTGGCTTGGGAATAGTGGGCGCTCCTCCTTGGGTCGGGAGCTGAGTCATCGATCCGGCAGGCTCCACCATGGGAATTGGAATTATTGAAATGGCTTGCCTCAGGGGTCTATTTATAGGCATGAAAGACTTGAATCGCGTCGGGGGACCACCGCCTCGACTATGAATTAAAACGCATCGGGTATGAGCGACGCGACTTAAAAGTCAACTTGATGTGACAGGCGTAGCTTACAGCTATGTTGGAATCGCATCGGGCATGGGCGCTGTGTTTCTCAACCGGATCGTACCTTCTGACAGGATCATCCTTGATTTGACGGGTGGTTGAAACGCGGCGTCCTGCCTGGACGCGATTCGAAAATTGCTATGATATGAGACGTGGGAGCTCTTAAATGCCACAGCTATAGGGGGCACACGTAGGTTTGACTTTTAATCACGTCGGACATGGCGGACGTGTAAATGCATCACTCTGAGTCGTGTCGGTACGGCATGGTGATAAGCATCAATCAATAAATAGCGTCGGAGGACCCGACTCGTCAAGGGGAATCGATATAAGCCTCAGAATGGATGTAGAGTCGCGTCCACCCAAACCGATGTGTTTCAGATTCCTTCATAAATGCGTCCGACAGACCCGACGCGACTATGAATTTCTGCCCACGACCTCCGACAAGCCTCGAAAATGAAGGAGAAGCACCGAGGAAGAATTTGGGTGATCCAGAATGATGGGCAAACTACTCTTGTAAGGCAAAAGGAGGGCCATTTGTGGCATCATGGCGCAATATGAATTTTGTCCGTGGTGGAGTCAAAATCGCGTGTCTACATTGAGCACGCCCGCCGCCCGGAGTACTCCTCAACAGGGTGCGGGGACGGGGGTCCCAGACAATGGTAACAACCTCTCTAAAGGACAAGCCCTTAAGTGTCGAGCACCGGGCGACGACTAGTGTAGGACCATACTAGGGAACTAGCACAGGTGCCACGGGTACAGTAAAAGCGGAAATGGCGAAGACTCCACAAAAACACGGTACTTCGCAAGACCATAACCTGTCAGAAAAGTAGTCACGACACATCCCTATGCCGCGACAAGGACGCGACAAGGACTCGCCGCCCCCCCGTCGCGACGGCCAGGGGTGCCGCGTCACAAAGCATGTCGCAACGGGCTACCCTAGAGTGACCATGTTGCAACCAGGGTGCCTGCCCCGACCCTGAGGACAGGGCCAAGGGCCCAGAAGGGCCGGGTCTTACAGTGTCCCTCTTTGTACACCCCGTTTTCCGCCTATGCCCCTCGCGGCACATTGTTATGTTCACGCAATCCTCCCCTCAGTGCCCCACGTGGCACATCCCATTGTTTCCACCCTCCCTATCGTGCCCCACGTGGCGCATCTCCACTCCGTGCCCCACATGGCATATCTCCACTTTGTGCCCCACGTGGCATGTCCCCACCTTGTGCCCCACGTGGCGCGCCTCCTTATCGTGCCCCACATGGCATGTCTCCATCTTGTGCCTCACGTGGCATGTCCCTACCTTGTGCCCAACGTGGCGCGCCTACTTATCGTGCCCCACATGTCATGTCTCCTCCTGTGCACCACGTGGCACGTCTCCAATCCTTGCGCCCCACGTGGTGCGTCTCCATTTAGTGCCTAATGCGGTACCTTTCCTTCTCGCGCCCCACCCCCGTTGCGACGGCCAGGCAGGGTGCCGCATCACAAAGCATGTCGCAACGGGCTACCCTAGAGTGACCATGTTGCGACCAGGGTGCCTGCCCCGACCTTGAGGATAGGGCCCAGAAGGGTCGGGTCTTACAGTGTCCCTCTTTGTACACCCCATTTTCCGCCTTATGCCCCTCGCGGCACATTGTTATGTTCACGCAATCCTCTCCTCAGTGCCCCACGTGGCACATCCCATTGTTTCCACCCTCCCTATCGTGCCCCACGTGGCGCATCTCCACTCCGTGCCCCACGTGGCATATCTCCACTTTGTGCCCCACGTGGCATGTCCCCACCTTGTGCCCCACGTGGCGCGCCTCCTTATCGTGCCCCACATGGCATGTCTCCATCTTGTGCCTCACGTGGCATGTCCCTACCTTGTGCCCCACGTGGCGTGCCTCCTTATCGTGCCCCACATGTCATGTCTCCATCCTGTGCACCACGTGGCACGTCTCCATCCTGCGCCCCACGTGGTGCGTCTCCATTTAGTGCCTCATGCGGTACCTTTCCTTCTCGCGCCCCACGTGGTGCACCTTCCTTTTCAGCCCTCACAGCCCTCTTTTCCCTCTTTCCCCCGGATTCTTTTTCTTTACTGGGCACCTCGCCCTTCTTTTTCCATTCTCTCTGGAACCACCGGAGTCTCCCAAAGTCTTTCCGCCATTCTCTCCTTTCCATGTTTAATCAGGTCATCCGACCTTTCTCTCACTATTTTCAGGGTTTTAGTCCCCATTTCACTTTTTAATTTATGAATAATTATGTACATTCTTCAAGGTCTCTGAGTCTCGCCCAACACAGGGCATTCATCCTCTCTTTACCCTCCAAACTCTTAGTTTAAAGGTCTCTGATTTTGCCACTCTTAGTATCAAAAATCCATAAAAAGATGAATATTCAATATTGTCATACTATCGCAGCGCTTCCGTTATGAGGAGCTCCGCGCCAAGAGTCCAAAATTCCCTCCCTGGTCACTAAGGTTTACCCTTGGCATGGGCACTTTATGCACACTTCACAGTACCCTAAGCCGATTGCTTTGGAAGACACCGTCACTATCACGGCCATGCCTGAAAGTCTGTTTCTTTTCTTATTTGGCCGAAATATGGGTAGTAGAGATAGTCTGGGCAATGCAACTAACCTGAAGCACTCTCTGACGAGAGGATGTCTCAAAAGGGCAATCAATCAAGAGACCAATGAACATCAAAGTCAAATGCATGGCAAGAGTGACAAAGTCCCCGCAGAGATCCAAATGGACCTGGACGTATGCATGCAAAAAACAAATCAAGTTAATCAATCGATAACAGGGCATGGCAAAGAGTGGCAAAGTCCCCACGGGATTCAAAATGAACCCGGTCGTACGCATGACCCCACAAACAAATAAATGTTCCATCAACAAAGTCAAAAGCCCCACATTCAATGAGACTGAATCTTCTTATGGTTGTGCCCAGGGAGGAAGTCAAACTCAACTCTTCAAACACCCATATCAAGCTTATCTCCTAATTTTCTTCCCTTCTCCCTGCTAGGCCTAGTCGCCTTTTCGGATATGACTTTGGTAATGACACCGTTACCAGGTGCAATGGCCATTGGTATCACCTCAAATGCACGCCTTACTCTGGGCACCCTATAATGAAACGAGAGGTAATGAGGACCCCTCGCCAGTCAGTTTTCATAACTTTAATGCGGCCATGGCATGACAATATTCCAAAATCCCATAAAAAGATGAATATTTCAAAATCCCACACAAAAAAAGGAAAAGAAAATTCAAATATTTACAAAATCACAAAATTCAAATATTTTCAAAATCTCATAAAAATTCAATATTTCCAAAATCAATAAAATTTAAATATTTTCAAAATCCCATAAAATTTTGAATATATCCAAAACTCAAAAAAAATTCATGATGATACTGCACATGGCAAGTATGTTGCATCTCTCATTGTCAGATCAATTTAATTCTTCCAATTATTGACTTATCTTGTCATTGAACTCCAAACTCACTTGGCCAAGTCCACTGATCTTCATGGCTTAAACAAATAAATTGAATGAGCTATGTCTGTTATTGAATGCTTTATCTGTGCTCCATGCTATGAATGATGATATCCCATGATATTTGTTTCCTCTTGGCTAATGATTTTTTAGCGCAGGTTCGAGTTACCTCATATGGCACTGCAACAAGCAATCAAGCTATAATTGCTGCCTCACCATCAGTTATCTGCATTTTACTATATGGTATACCTTTAGAGCATATCAAGGACCTTGTGGCTCTGAGGAATCTGGAATTTGAGTTCCCCTTAACAAAACAATGATCATTCCAGAGGATCCTTAGCCGCACGGATAGGCCGTTACGCTTTGTATGTGAGGACGACGGACACATACCGATGTCTTGACTCAACTTAGTGTCATAACAATAATATCCTGATTATTTTCTACTCATTTTATCCTTAGCCTAGCATACATGCATATTTGAAATCATTGTGGAAAACCACTCTTCTAATGCAACTTGAGAGCCATTCTCGCTTCAATTCCAAATCATTTTTGAAGTATACCATTCCAAATCAAGTACCTAATTCCCTTTGTTGTCGCGTCCAGGCTGATTTCCTTGAAACTCTTTTGTTTGGATCTATTCCCCACATTCGTCTTTGCCTCCTATAGATCCACCTTGGCAGTGGCAGACGCCCTCAATGGTGCAACCTAACGGATTGTGTCCTTAGGTACTTCCCCTACGCGCTGGAAGTTGATCTCTCCATCATACCCCACGTGGCATCTCTCATTCGTGTACCACATACACACTCCACGTCGTGCCCTTCGTGCACACATTCCTTTTCTTCCATCCAAACATTGTGTTTTTTGGTTTCTTCTCTGGAGGTGATTTTCTTGGGTTTTAGTGAAAGACTCTCACCAGGTGGTGTTTACCACAATGTTACGTGTGTCTATTTTTCACCTTGGCACCTACTTATCAGTCCGCTTCACTACGCTCCACTTCGCTACGCTTCATTCCTTTTCATTCCATTACATTCCACTACGCTCCACTTTGCTACGCTTCTTTTCATTCCTTTTCATTCCATTACACTCCACTTCGCTACGCTTCATTTCTTTTCATTCCATTACACTCCACTACTCTCCACTTCTCTACGCTTCATTCCTTTTCATTTCATTACACTCCACTTCGTGTCCCTACGCTTCGCTCCCCTGCAAAGCATACATCAAGGCGTGACAGCTGTAGACACGTGAAATTGACACTACCGTAGGCAAATTTCAAATTAGGCCATAATGCCACAAAATGGCCCTCTTTTGCCTTGCAGGAGTTTTTTCCCCTTATTCAGGGATTTTCCCATTTTTTTCGGTGCTTCTCCCATCATTTTTCTAAGGGTTATAGAGAAGATTGCAAATTGCAATGGAGCATATGGTCGCGTTTATGGAACAGAACTGAAACACGTCGGGCAGCAAGGTCGCGATTCCGTGGAAATCGATTGGTGATAAACGCGACGGGGTATCCTGTCGCGATTCACATTGTTCTAAAAGGCGTTGGCATTGGGCATCGCAATTCAAAGCTTCTATTTTTGTTAATAATTTCCTTATTCCATTTGTAGAAATAACTATTGTCATTTTCTTAAATGCGACGGCTTTAGCCGTCGCATTTCTAATTTCCATAATTGGTATTTGGCAAGTTTCCAAAAGCGAAATTCGAAAATTCATAAACGCGACGTGCAATCCCGTCGCAATTAAGAGTCGCACATTGGCCGAATGGAAATTCATGAACGCGACCGTGTCCCGTTGCGATTTAACTATAAACGTGACCATGTCCCCCGTCGTGATTTGCAACTGCTGTCAACCTCGAACTTTGAGCCTCTCCTATAAATATGACCCATGGGCCAACGTCCTAAGGTTAAGATCTTCATGTCCAGAGAGTTGCGAGAGACCACGTCGAGGCGAAGCCCTACCGGATTGCCGTCTCAAGCACGTCAACGCCATCTTCTCCAACTCCACAACAGGAGCAGCACCCTCTGCTTCTTACTTCTCCAATCAAGCAGCCTCCTGCGCCATTCATTCCATTGGGGAAGCACCCCATCTTCTCCATTCATACTTTTTTTTTATTTCTTCTCTTTAATCACATACACACATGCATGCATACACACACACACCCATTTTCTAGGGGTTTAAAAACCACCACAAGGTGTGTTCTTCTTCATTCTCTTTATGTTCATCTATTCATTTGAGAATTGCATACTACACATTTGGCTAATCCTCTTTTCTTTTGTCTATTTTGCAAGGGTAATCAACCAAGAAAGCGCCTTCTACCACAGCCGGCCATGCTTGTAGAAGAAGAAGTGAACCCCAATCTCTCCCGCGCAATCTCCCCGCAAAAGGTATTTCACGCGATCACACTTTTCATTTGCACCTTGCTGCACTCTCCTTCAGTATCCATGAGTACCTGGCGATCACGATCTACACACAAGGAGTTGTGCTCCACCATTTTTATTTTCCTTTATTTTTTCTTGATTATTTTCTTTGTGGACGCTCGTAGTTCTCCCAAGAACGAAAGCGGAATCTACATCCATTACAACGGGTTCTTGCAGATGGAGATCATCCGACGACATCGTGGAGAGAGGAACGTTGTGGCTCTGATATCAATGTTCGTTTTAGATCGGGGTGTGTATCTTGTCGTTGCGAAAACTCGTAAGATCGCGAAGAAGGTTACAAGAGTCTTCTTCGTTATTTTCTCACTTCAAATGCCTTAGAAATGTGATGGTGATCATCCTTGTGAGAAGTCTAACATAAGAGAGAGAGAGAGAGAGAGAGAGAGAGAGACTTGTGCAGGATGAACACCAAGAGCAGGAACCAACCCACTCGTTGGATGTGCATGGGAGAGTTATAAAGAGTCCATAGAACTGAGGAGATGACCGCTCATGCGATTTGTCTCCATCCTAAAGGTTGTTTTGGTACCCCCACATGGGCAATCAACCGATGGACATGTCCATTAATTAACAATAATAAACTTAAGCGATGGAGTTTATGGTACAATCTCAAATGATTCAAATTAAAATGTTAAGAAACTGAATTTAATTACGATCAACTTAGTTCAAGTTGGAGGTCACTACCAAAAGCATAAGATCCCACGTTCAAATGCAAGCATGAGCTAGCATTCAATGCCAAGTTGTGCTTTTAGTTTCAGTTGTGTGGTTTTTGGGGCTCCATGTTGGAGCCTTTATCTTGTATCTTGTTCTGTTTCTTGTCTTAATGTAAGTTTCCCAAATTACCAAAAAAAAAAAAATCAATGCAAAGTTGTCCACAATAGGACAAGCAGCTGTACATTCTTTCTAATTGGAGCAGGAGCACAACTTAAAGGTGTATTAAGTACGAAGAAAGAAACAAAGCTTACCACTTACAAGCACCAGGCCAGGTGTTCCGGCGGAGGAAGCCATAACTCATGGGTGACGTCGCGAGGCTTCCACATCAATCACTTGAGACCAATTTAACAATAGGAAAAACAAAACAATTTTTTAGAAATTGTTTAATTAGAGTTAATCTATCTCTAGTTTGATAGATAATTATTTAATATGACAAAGACTTTTTTCAATAACATGATAACTTATTCATGGATAAGATATCTCATGCAGGGTTGATAATTTTATTATATTTAAGAAGGTGTGATAGAGTTATTAAGACTTATCAATATTTAGTGGTGATAGAATCTTGATAAATTATTTAGATTATCAAAATAACTCTTGATTTATCAGGGTTGATAAACCATTTTTTATCAAGGGTTATTCGGTCATAAAAACACCCTAATATTAATCTAACCATATCCTTAGACTAGGATAATAGTCTATTAGAGGTGTTATCTCTTGTTAAATTTATTCAACAGGCTTGACAAACCCCAAATAAATTACTGGGGCCGTTAAAAACCCTTTAACAGGTTTATCCGGTGGATAACCGGGCTTTGGAAAAGAGAACTTAGATTTTATTATTTATTTATTTATTAAAAAAAGGTCATGTTCATCCATCCGGCCAATGCTGAAGTGCTATACTTCTCTATCAATAAATAGAGCTTTTAAAATACACACCCGTACAAATTATCATATTCATGCAATACCCATCACTTTCATGAATTGTCAAACATATCCTCCATCGATATTATACCTATAAACAGTTGTACTTATACTCTGTTTATATATGCTAAAATCACGAGTCCATCCTTCAGTTAATCTTCGTAATTAGAGCATGATGAGGTCACACAAAGGGAAAGCACAAGTACAAACAGTTTTTAGATGTGCTAGGGATGTTTTGAGAATTCATAAAAGTTGGATGTATAATACAAATATGACGCGCGCTTTAGGTTGGTACATATTGGAAGTCCCTAATAAAATACTAAACAACTTAATTATATATGGTACGTCGCGATGTGCTTTGTTGCCATTGACCAAGTGGGACGAGAGGGAGCTGGACAAGCGATCGACATCAATGCATGGATGGACGCAAACTGCGAGAACAAATATTTGACCGGAATTAGTGTGCATATAATTGCATGGGATATGCATGGGACGCACGCACAAACACATCTTATAAACGTTTTAATATGCAAATGTGAGTCTTAATAGCTAGAGATCATCGAATCAAGAAGTTAAACTTAATTTAATTGTTGAATATATCCGAAAATAATTTGTGCTTGGTGATTGCATATGTATGAGAGTTGTAATCGGGTTTGATTCGATATAAGAATAAATATGAGTTTTTGATATTGATTTTAATAACTACTTGAAGTTTTTTACTTTCAATTCTCATGTGTTCAGAATATATATAGTTATTTTCAATTTCGATTCGATTATGATTATATTATTAAAATCAAAATTTTGATAAGTTAGAGTACTTATCCTGATTTTATCTTTTGAATTTATAAATAATTTATTAGAATAATCGACATCGTTTTCAATTCCAAATATTGTTTTTCAATTTTAATCTTAATTTTGATAACATATCAGAATAATTGATATTGATTTCGATAAACTTGTCGATCTTTATTTTTTTAATTCTAAAATTAATAATCTTTATCAAAATCAGATTAGATTATCGCATTTTTTTAATTCCATTTGCACTCTTAAAACAGATAACTCGAGATGATTTGTGAGCATATATATACATATATATAATTATTACACATCAATCACCGTTACATCGATCATTCTTAAACACTGTGCATATTATTGTCTCTAGTGACATAATATGCACTATAAAAAAGTTGAAGCTGATCTCATTATTTGTCACAAGAATATGAAGAAACAAGTAGTTATTATAGAAATGTAATTAAGTTAAACTTCAACTATTTAATTAAAACGTTCAGCGAACAAACGAATTAAAGAAGACGTCAGTTAAGGCTCATTGACTAATCAGATAATCTACCGTGAACAAGTCGTGTTCTTCAAAGTATCGGAATTTGAGAACAACGCGCGCGGGAGGGGCGATCCGGCTACGTACGTGCCTTTGGTCCGAACCCGGAAGAGATGAATGTTGTTCATGTACGTGTGCATGTGTGAAGCCGGGTCTAGCTAGCTCTCCCATTACCATATGATCAGGAGGATACGCTAGAAGGTGAAAGATCAGACGGTCCAAGATATATCTTTAATCAAACCAATCACATCATGAGAGTCCAAAGTCAGAAGGTCAAACAATGTTCATGTGTTATGAAAAATGATTTAGTAACATTATTTGATAATACATTAAAATAACACACTAATTAAAATACACCACATCTTCATTATTTACGAGGTATTTTTTATTTTTTTATTTTAATTACTAATATGACATAATTTAATAATGATATTATCAAATGATGTTACCAAATAATGTTACAAACTGTTACTCTTGTGCTATAAGGCGCGTCTTGGTGCACACCCTAACGCACCTTTATCGGGGTGCATCAGACACGGAGCGGTCTTCTCCCTCGCCCACCCGGCACATTTGTATTGGGTGTGACGGGGTCTCATCGCATATTAAGATGTGCGATGAGACTTCTCTTGTATTGTAACCCAGCTCTAGGATCGAGGGTATATTACAATTAATTTAGCTATTCCCTGCAGGATAGCTCATGATCTGGAGGTAGCTTATAAATTCATTAGTGTTGCCCCCCACCCAGCCTTTCCACATTATTTAACTCTTTCAAATTTTTTATAATCCCCAATTATCATCCGGCCCCCACATGGGAGCCCCTAAGTTTATCCTTCCTCCTGATCACATAGTGCCCCTAATAGCTAATCAAGTTATACCTCCTATGTGGGAGGTGATAAATTTTATCTCATGCATGCATGTCAGGAGGAGGGATAAACTTATAAATTTTATCTCATGCATGCATGTCAGGAGGGAGGAGGGATAAACTTATAAATTTTATCTCATGCATGTCAGGAGGAGGGATAAACTTATCCTTGGGTGATCACTCGTGTTAGGCTAACCAACTTTTCGAAATGCAAACACAATTATCAAGTTGATAAGTAGTAAACCTGCAGCCTTAAATTATTAAGATGTAGGCCGATCACCACTTGGCCATTTTACTTTAAATATAAAAGTTGTGACAAAAAAGTTATGTCCGGTACACCGGTTTAAAGTTACACATCCCTCGTTAAGCACAGCTATTATGGTTAGTCTAGCCAACCCGCCAAATTTAAATAAAGGCTAATTATATATTTATATACTTTTATCTATAAATAATTGGTGAAATATCAATATATCTCTTAAGAGGTATTGTCTTCATTAAGAATTTTATCTTTACGAGAAAAAAAAATCCCTTCAGAGAACATGAATAGATCTTACTTATAAATTCATACTTAACTTTTTAATATATTTAATATGATATTAAATTACACTTTTACACAGTCTTTTAGTGAGCATAAAAATGTGTGAATTTTATTGCGACAAGATATTCAAACATGACATATAATCTCTTGTTTGGTTCCGACATATGATATCAATGATCATACGTGAAATTTCAACGTACTCACATAAATACTTTTTTTCTTCTTCCGATTTTATCTTTATTTTTTTTATAAAAAGTAGGGAAAAGAAATGAGTCTTACTTAATTGAATCTTATTTATAAATACATATTTATTTTTTATTACATCTAATATAAAGACTAAATTTTATCTTTACACTGTCTAACCATGACTCAGCCCTAGATCTCGTCATAGTTTTTATTCTTATAGAGTGACTATTTTATCTATATTTCAATATTTTAAAGGAGCACGCTAATAGAGGTTCTAATGAACTCACGAATAATCTCTCATATTGTTTGAGCAACTGTGTACCCCTCCAAAAAAAAAAAAGTATGTATGATTGCCTCTGATAATAGAGTTGAACCACAGATTTGATAGTTTGATTTGGCCTAGAATAGTGGACAACAACTCTTCGATCATACAAGTACAGATAAACTCGTACCTATAGAACATATAATATTCTTTCATCCCCCATTTGATGATAGTTTCAGACTGGAGTGATAGCTCTAAACCCATGGGAAACGATCGATGAAATAGACGATCATAATTTATGCCGAAACAAAGAGTTTAACAGCGTTGTTAATTCTCATTCAAATTATTAAATGTCTTTTTTTGTTTTGTTGAAAATCTAGCCTATTAATATTACCTTTTAGAAATATCTTATAAAGTTATATACTTGACTTCTTTGTGAGATTTGACCTCTGACCTCAACATAACGACGTATATATATAGAGAGAGAACCATCACTAGCTAGACCTTTTTTTGAGTACAAATTATGAAATTATATTTACATGACATGTAGGTGCCCCTGTGCTCCATTTACGAGTGCTAAATATCATATTTATATGAGAAAATGTTGAATAAAAGCAGAGATAACCGAGGGTTTTTGCTGGGAAAATATTCCTAATTCCTTGTTCCTTAATTTTCCCCGATCCGACTCAAAGAACCATGATCCCGTACGTTCGCGTCTTATAGAGTTGGACGCCTTAATTGTGGATCGTATAGGTGAGTACTTCATGATCGAGTATCTATTAATTTCTTGAAAATAACCAAATTTTATTCAAGAGTATATTAATTAATTGGAAGTCGTTAGCCACACATTCTAACTTTAATTTCTCTTAATTTGTTTCCTTTCTCAGATTTCTGTCTTAGGCAGCAAGCTCCTTTAATTTCCATTTAAGCGTGAGGAAGAAGATATAATTGTATAATAAATTCCACCAAAAATAATCTTTTTTTAACATATATATGCACAACAAAGATTCGAAAGCCCAAGATCTTTTCATTACTCCGGCTTGTGAGGAAAATAACTCAGTACTGGTTATTCTAATTAGTTATTTCGTTTAACAGGGAAAATATTTTATCAGAAGAAACTTTGTTCTTTTGATTATTTGCTGTCATCTTTTCCAAAATAATGCAACATATTTAGGTAATACTTGTGTACGTACTGTGCTCCAGACTTAAAACTGCATGTAAAATACATGGAGTGATTTTTTTTAGGAAACATTAATATATTTTGACATGAAATATAACATTTAGTGATGGTTTAATTGCATCGTTTTTACGTAGAAAATAATATCCTTTTTTGAACGACCAGAGTTTTCTTCTACTCCATGAGCACCTTTACTTTGCAGCATTGGAGTTCTTTAAAAAGAATTAGATTGAACTGCTGCCTATCAATATATATTTGTATGGGTGAAAGAAATTTAACTAGATCTGATCAGTTCCATATGTGTAGTAAGAGTGGAGCAATATTAATTGTACATGCCATCTTTCTGATCAGAATGCCTGACCAACTTCTTTACTATAAAATTTCTGCATGTTGGAGTTGTTAATCATAAGGGCATGCATCATAGAAAAATCTTACTTGAACCTTGTCAGAAAAAAATAAAATGCTAATTATTATTATAGATGTTCATATATATATATATGCATCACATAAAATTTCTAGCTAGGTTTGAAGGGATTGAATCACTCATATGTCTTTGCCACTTGCATCGATCACAAAGTTGAGGCGTGTGGCAAATATCTTATCTATCTTGAGAGAATAATTGAAAGAATGATCCCAATTAAAATGTGTTTATTAATTAATTGCATCGATTGAATGTGATCATATGTAATTTGTGAAAATGTGGATAATTGAAAAAATGGCTCTAAAATGAGTTTGCGACCTCGTTCGAGTATGAGCATGCAACTTGTGAAAATATGAATAATTAAAAGAAGTAAGGGTAAATTAATTAATAATCTCTGACTATAACATATGGAGTACTTTTTACTGTAACAGAGCTTAACATATACTGTAACAGAAGATAACACTTACTGTAATGAGTTACACTTCTATCAGAGACTATAAAATAAGTTAAATATTTAATATAGACTTCTAATTAATTTGTCTTGAAAGAATGATTTTAAAATCTACTTTCACCTCATTTTAATATGAGCATGCAACTCGATCGTGAAAACATGAATAAAATATGTTTATCCCCTCGTTCAAATGTGAGCATAAATACAACTTGTGGAAATATGAATATATTTATCATAACAAAATTGCTTCTCACAAATTAAGTGCATTCCCTTTTTCTATGAGGTTGTCTAGTTGCACGTCCACATAGTTAAGTTCACAAACAACTTGTTCATCGAAAAGGTCGAAACCTGTTTATTAAATGACTTTAAATTTATGATAAACTTAAACGAGTTTATAGTACATCCATTTTTGAGCCGTTCAAATTAAAATTATGATAAAAAAAAACAAGTTTATGATCAACTTAATTAAACTCAATTACAACTTGCACTCAAACATATATACTAGCAAATATGGATGGATTCAAAAGATTTATTTAGTGGGGTCACTAATAATACATCTATAGATTTATGTTCTTAATCTGTGAGATCATTAATAAAAAAATTAATTTTTAAATAAAACTTTTACAATCTAGTAAAATCACGTGACACCGCTAAATATATTCTAAACCCGTGCATTCTAACAAAGCATGCATCATATATACCCCACGTACAAAATTTGCAAGCATTATTAGCAAGCGTTATGCAAAGATGTACCCATCACAAGCAGCTGCTCTTTCTAATTGGAGCAGGAGCATGATTTAAAGGTGCATGTATTAAGAACCGATCGAAGTTTACAACTTACAAGAACCAGGAGGTGTTACCGAGGATATATACTAAAACTCACGGGTGGCTAGCTACTTCAGCACTTCGGAAAGAGAACTTTGCTTTGCTTTGAAAACTTTCTCATATTTGTACGATACTACTCCTAATTACCTTCGTTAATGGCCAAATATATTTTTGATATATATATCAAATTAATGCAAGTTACAAACGGGATGCATAGGTTTAGCTATCCAGTGCATGGACCAGATTTTCACAATTATACTGGCCTTAGGCACAGTCGGTCTAGTAATTTTTTAAAATTTTTTTATTATAATAATTTTAATATAAATTAGACTGATAGACCATTCTTGATCCAGTGTGCTATTGATATTTTTTAACGATTCACAAAAGTTCGATACATTATATAATTAAATATCATATTTAGTATTGGTGTATATTAGGGGTGCCCGGAGGTCCGGCCCAGTTTTAACCGGGTTTGGGCCCAAAAAATTAGCCTGTTTAAATTTTTTGGTCCGGTCCGGAAAAGAATAGGGCCGAGCTTGGGCTTTGTGAGGCCCAGCCCGCCCGGTCCGGAAATTTTAAATATAAATATAATTTATATTAAATATAAAATTTCTACTTAGAAAAATGATTATATTTATTTTTTCAAAAATAAATCAACTCAAAAATATAATTTTTTATAAATTAAATGTTAATATATATAAGTAAAAAATATATTATTTTTTATAGATATATTATAGTAGATATAATAAAATTATATATAATATAGATAAAAATAATAATTTTTATATTTTTTGGGCCGGGCTGGACTTAACCGGACTTTTCCTGGGCCAGGCCGGGCCACCCATACCGGGCCTATCCCCGGGCCTGGACCGGGTCCGAGCCGACTTTTAGAAAACCGGGCCTGGGCCGGGCCCATTGACACCTCTAGTGTATACATGAAAATCGCTAATAAATACTAAACAAGTTACGGGACGTCCGAGGATTCTTGTTGCCATTGACCGATTGGAGAGGTCTGAGTAAGTGACATTATAGTAAGGCCGTCAATGGATACCTAAAATATGATATTTTGATATATTTTTACAATTTTTATAAGATTCGAAACTCCAATAAAATAGGTCCGATAGTTTATAGGATTCGGATAATCGAGTTTCCAAATCTTTCAAGTTTCCAATCTTATAGGATGCGAAAACGAATCCGCAAATCAGATTCCGAATTCGATTCATTCATCTGGAGAAATAATTACATCTATCCTTAAGTGTTTGACGTCAATCATAGACATGGTGGTGTTATCATGACTCACATATTTCATTTTGTAGGGCACTTTGTAATGGAAGATGGAGAGAATGTGATCGGTGAATGGAGATGTGTGTTAGATTTAGTGTTATATTAGTTATTATATACTATGAGTTGTAGTTGAGAGTCTTGAGACTATATAATTTACCGTTTAAATTATGTGATTTTAGTTTATGAATCCTATCATTCCTATGCATTGTGGATCTATGAATTTGTGATAGTTATCCAAGTGTTCTTGCAGTGTAAATTGATAGATTGATCTAAGATTTTATGATTTGAGATTATAACTCTAGACATCTATATAATTTATACATGTGAGTTGTTTATATTTATCAAAATGTTATTGCAATGTAGATTAATATATTTACATTTAAAATTGTATGATTTGAATATGTGAATTTATTAATTCATATGTTGATGTCACATAAATATTTTTGAATTACTGATTTTAGATCCTATTATGTTTTTTATTTTTCGTTAAAAATAGAAATGGATGAGGAAACACTCATTTCCAATTCCGATTCTATTTTCGATGTTTCTTATAAAATGTGGAAGTAGAAACATATATTTTTCAATATTTCTTATAAGATGCGGAAGTATAAACACTCCATTTTGATTCTGAATCCGACCCATTAGCAATCTTACATCATAGTATAATAGTATATGGATGGACTCAAATTAACAAGAATTGGTGCACATATTGCATGGGACACATATATAGCTAGACATCTTATAAACGTTTTTAGACAAATTTGGATCTGTTTTTAACATTGGTGATATAAACCATAAATCCTAAAATATTTCGTGTTTGGTGACAGGGAAGTACCACGTACGGTACCGGTGCGGTTTGGCCAAACCGCACTGTGCCATGGCTCATCCGAGCTATGGCAAATGGGGTGACCCGGGCGTGCTGCAGCGGCACACCGCGGTATGCCATGGACTGGTACAGTCCGGTCCGTGGCAAGCTTGCTTTTTTTTTATTATTATTTTCTCTCTCACATTCGGTGTATTTAAGGAGTCTAAATGATGTCTAATTGAGATAAAATTTCAAACATAAGCTAATTAAGAGATGATACAAGTTATAGTAATTTAGTTTAAAATTTTAAATTAATTTTTGTCAAGTAAAAATTGTCCCAAAAATCATTAGATCGACTTAATCTCAACATTTAAGAGATCTAAATGGTGTCTAATTGAGATGAAATTTCAAACATAAGCTAATTAAGAGATGATACAAGTTATAGTAATTTAGTTTAATTTTTTAAATTAATTTTTTGTCAAATAAAAATTGTCCCAAAAATCATTAGGTTGACTTAATCTCAACTATGGTTCGTCGTACTGCGGCAAACCGCCGCGGTACGTACGAACCGTACCGTGCCTGGCTCTCGGTTCACCCATCTGCCGCGGCACGTTGAGGACTGATACGGTCCGGTTGCTAAATATGTTTTTTTTTTCATTCCTCTCTTATATCCTATATATTTAAGGAGTCTAATTGAGATAAAATTTCAAACATAAACTAATTAAAAGATGATACAAATTACATTAATTTTATTTTAATTTTTAATTATTTTTTGTCAAGTAAAAATTATTCCAAAAATCATTAAGGCCGACTTAATCTCAATATCTATGCATTAATAACTCATGATATTTATATTTTTAAAATTAGTATATTTTTCTAGTAATTATTATGACTTCAGATTTGACTTTATTTTCAGAACTAAATGTCGTCATGTTGAAGTGCACAGAGGGTTCACCGTACGGCGACAAAATCTGTATGTACTTAATGGGTCTAAATTGTGTTAATTGATGTAAAATTTCAACATAAACTAATTAAAAGGTGATACAAATTATAGTAATTATGTTTAATTTTTTAAAAGTAAAAATTGACCCAAAAATCACTAGGTCGACTTAATCTCAACATCTATGCATCAATAATTTCTGATATTTTATATTTTTAGAATAAGTATATTTTTCTAGTAATTATGATAGCTTCAAGTTTGACTTTATTTTTGGAACCGAATATCGTCTCGTTGAAGTGCACACAATCAAAGATAGTAACAGAATTATATTAATAATATGAAAATATTCTAAAATTAAAAATAATTATGTTTTATATAAGTGATTATGTCTTACGTATAATTTACTATCTCTTTTAATTTCTTAGTGTCATATTAATATTTTATTATAAATTTTAGGGAAAATTAATTGAGGGTCCCTGTCAGAGCCTTCTACTTTTTTCCTGGTCTCTGTCAGAATACCGGTAGACGTAAAGTCCCTCCTTTCTCAGGTGTAATTTCCAGTTCCTGCTTTTCGCACGTCACCATTTACGACCCTCCAGCACGGTTCCGTCTCCTTCGCTTCCGTCTCTTTTCCCATTCCCGTCTTACCCTTCTGTCCTTCTCATCGCCTCTTCCCCAAACGACGCTGACACGAAGGCCCGTGAACTCTGACCGATGGGAAGTTACATAGCGTGCGGATAAGTGTTACAGCAATCAAAACAGCAATTACAAACAGCGTTCGGAGGACCGTTCTTTACACTATAAAAGGAACCCAGGGTCATACCTATCCTTCATCACAAGCTTCTAACGCTCTTGTTCTTCCTATCTTTCTTGCTCGTCTTCTTCCTCTTTATTCGCAGATGTCTTTATCTCCGTGCTCCCCAGAGGTATGGCAAGGCACCTGCCTCACCGGTGCCACGTCGCCCCCGGCTTCCCCGGCTCTACCTTTCCCGGAGACGTACAGTCCGACTATTGGAACGGTTTTTACGTGGGTGGACGATGGCTTTACAGAAAGCCTATCGGCTGTACCACCACAAGGGCCTCACCAAATCCTCCCTGACATCGGCCCTAGGGCAGAACACATATGTTCCTCACCTTCCTCTCGTCCTTCCCCGGCCTATTCTTCCCCTCCCTTGTCCAGAGTAATGGGTTAGGGAGTTTAGAATGTCTCCCCCCCGATACAGGTACTCGTGCTTCTGTTTTTGGATTCTTGATGTTCATCTAATGGAATACATGGTCATTCATGAACAACTTTCATGAAGAGCCAAAGATGGATCACCCTAGTTCAGGCTGTAGAGAAGCCGCACTCACTGCTAGTTTGGATCGTGATATGAGAGAGAAGGTCAATAATAATCAATGTATCTTTAAACACAGACATTTATTGATGTGATTCTAGTTGGAGCTCGTAGATGAAGTCGTGGGGAACAACTTTCATGAAGAAGTCTCGAAGAGATATGCCATCGTTTGAGATGTGGAAGGCATGATAATCCTATATATGTAGATCATGATATGAGAGAGAATGTGAAGAATAATCTGCTATAACTTTGGGCATAGTCCACCAATTGAGGTGATTCTACTTCGAGGATGAAACTGAAGAAGAGTAGAACAACTTTGATGAAGACCTCGTGAGCACATTAGCGCCTTTTTAAGTTGTAGAATGCGTGATATCCTTGATAGTTCTAGATGATATAAGAGAGAAAGGGGAGAGAGAAATTGTGCATGCATGAGAAGAGATAGAGAATCTATCTTGAGTTTAGATGGAGAGTCTATCTTGATTTGGATGAAGAGTTTTTTTCCAATTTTCTCATTTAAAATATTTATCAAGATACAAAACTAAAAAAAAATTCAAACAAGTTCTTTCCCCACCGTATCTCAATTGTACGGTACGGTAACAGTACCATACCGTATTACGGAGAATGCGATACGATCGATCCAGACGATTAAGAGAACCTTGAAAAATATCCGATGATTTGTGGGGGGTCGATGGGCGGACCACTACCAACCCTACCCACTAGGGGTGTTCACTATTCGGTTTAAACCGAAAAATCAAACCGAACCGAGCGATTCGGTTTGGTTTGGTTCGGTTTAAACATGGAAAAAAGTTGGTTTGATTCCAAACCAAACCGAAAAAGAAAATTCGGTTTGGTTCGATTTCTAAGCTCTATAAACCAAACCAAACTGATTAAACTGAATTACAATAATAAATTTTAATTTGTATATATCTATCAAATTTATTCAATATATTTACGTAAAAATATATATTATGGAGGGTAATATGATCATCAATATTTAATACTTCATTTCAAATCTTGTTTGATAGTGATTTATTAGAGAAATAAGTGATTAAAATCTTATTTAAGACTAAGAGAATCTAAAGACCTATTTATTTTCAAGTTAAACCGAACCAAACCGAATTTAGTTTGGTTCAAGGGACTTCACTTTGGTTTGGTTCGAATTAGATCTGAAGTTGATTAATTTGATTCAAATTAATTCTAAATTTATTTAATTTAATTTCTTAAAAATCTTCAATAAACCAATTAAACCAAATTATGAATACTCCTACTACCCACCCAGCCAACGTGGTGCTTCTTTGAACGGGATTAGGATCTTAAAAACGGTGACCGCGACGGAAACGGCAACGAGATCACGGTGGGGCACCGGCTGCCGCAGTTTTGTGTCCGCGGCCAACGTGGCCCAATGGGAGCGCGCCGTTCGGGCCGGAGAATAGTCGTACACGGGGTCTCCGCGCCGCAGCGAAGACGAGAGCTGGAGCCGACACGTGCAGGAGTAATTGTGCCAAATCTGGGGGGCATTTGTGGAAGGTCCTGCTAGATTTTTTATTTTGAGGGGTCGGGGAGACCGGGGGAGAGGGTAAGAAAGACGGAAAGTTCAGGGTTCTTTTGGGGAGATACCCTTGTTGAAAGTGAAATTTTGCAAAAAACCTAGACTAGGTTTATCTTTTGTGTATGTATTGTCCACACGTGAATGGGAATTACCGTGTACGTTTCTATTATCACTTTTTTTATTTATAAATTAGTAAAATTTTACTAAGGAGAGAGATTTGTTAGTGCAATTGGAAAGAGATGAAGATAAGAAGAAATATTCTTTTTTAGATTATTATCTTTTTTCAATATTTTGAATATCCAAAAATTGGTTCTAGAAGTCTATGGAAGTTATTAGATAGAGAAAGGAAGAAAAAACACTTCTCTTCTTTTCTCTCTAACTTAATGGAATTAAATTTTGGAGAAAAAAAATATTGTTCACAAATATGCATAGCTTGTCTCACTTGTCCTCGATTGTCTTCAATTACAATAGGGTTCTCCAATTTATTATGAAATAAAGTTAAATCAAGATTTGGGTGTCATTATAGATCTTCACGATATGATTGCATCGTATTATATTAGAGAGAGATGAGTTTCTAACACGATCGATTTAATTTGAATATTTTTATTTATTATTTAATTTATTATTATTATTATTATTATTTATAATTATATCATCAAAATCAAAATGCATCAATATAATATACCTCAATTGGACTCATGTCAATAAGAGTTTCGATCAATCTAAGCCACCTACAACCCACGGAATGTTCTATAAATATTCCGATGAAAATTTAGTGATATTAAATTCACCAGAGATAATACATTTAGTTAATTATGTTAACGAGCGTATTTATGCAAAACACCTAAAATTTACATTTGTGCGTGTTGCCTTTAATGCCCAATTTCCCGACACCTGTCCCCTCTCTCTCTCTCCCTCTCCGATGTCTCCTTTTTGAACTAAGGTAGACTGTTGCATGACTTATCAGCCACACAGCACAGAGAGAGAGAGAGGAGGGTAGAGAGAGGGAGAGGGTGTAGGTAGAGAGAGTCTAGAGAGACAGGCGGGGGTAAAAGGAGGAGGGGGTGGACTCTCCTCTTCAACCATTCGCTTCTGGTAAGCAAAGACTTCACCTCTCAGCTGCTGCAATGGAGTGGGGGTTGCTTTCCTGCTTTCCTCAGTTAGATATATAGGTGAAGGAGGAGACAGCTCAGATAAGGAAGAGGAGGGGAGTGAGGAGGAGAACAGAGTAGAGAGGAGGAGTCGAGAGTAACTGCAGATGGATGAGTTGGTGTAACAACTGGTTCTGTGCATGTAGAGAGAGGGAACTGGGAAGGAGGTGCTCACAAGTCGCAACACACACACACACACACACGCACACACAGAGTTAGAGGGGGAGCGGGGAAGAGGAGGGGCGGGGCATGCTTCTTTCTTCCCCACTCTACTTTTTTTTCTTCCACTTCTTTGTATCTTGGTAGAGGTCGAAATGGGTTCCTTCAGATCTGGGGAACCAGGATGTGAAAGGCCTCCCAGCTTTTGGTGGGTTTCCCCGTGATTCTTCCCCCTCCTCGCCTTTTGCTAGCTCCCTCTTCTCCCCCTCGCTCCGCTTCCCCTTTATCGTGCTCGAAGATAACGATTTGATCGCCCTTTTTCTTTCCCCTTTTGTGTTCGTCTCCCCTGGAAGAACTTCCTCACCGGCTCAAAAGGTCTGGGATGAGGTGTTTGTAGCTGCGAGACTAGGCCTTTTCTTTTTCTTTCTTTTTAACCTTTCCGTTTTTCTAATTCTTCCCCCAAAATCTGGTTTTGGTCGTTCTCTCCGGGGATTTGGTTTGGGAGGTGCCCTGGGTCAGGAGGGAAGCTGGTGGTGGTAGTTCTCAGATCGATCCAACTCCGACCAGGAGCTGAGGTTTCCCATAGGAAGAAGAAATTTCTGGCCCTCTGGATCTGGTGTCTTCTGGAACTTCCGCTGGTCCTGTTGAGCTCGGGGGAAACCCGTGAATTGCTCCCGGAGGCTGTCCCCCATGGAAGGTAAGGAGGAAGAAGCCAGCTTCGAACAATGACAGCTTATGTGATCCCCAAGGCGTTGGATGGTGCCGGGCGCTGCTGCGGATCCTACTGCTGCTACTTTAGGAGCTACTGGCGTCGCTGCAACAGCAGACCGGGAAGGCGGGGAATTGATGGAAAAGATGTCCCCGGCTGTTGCTTTGCCATTTAGGATAGGCAATTCCCTCTGCGAAAGCCCGATGGAGTTCACGCGGCTGACGCTGATAACAGACACCGCGAGCTTACTTTCCGATCCAATGGCGGATCCCGCGGGGAAAAGCTCTGGCAGCAGCGTCAGCGTCGGCCATGAAGAGGCGGAGGTGGTGACGATGGAGAAGGCCGGGAATGGTGTCGATCTGGAAGCCCGGCTGGTGCACGGGAGTGACGAGGATGAGATGCTCGTGGTGGGTCCTGAGCGGTCGCTGGAGCGCTCTAATTCAGTTCTCAGTGACAGCAGCAGCATCTGCAGTGTCACTGAGGACTTGTCGCTGCTGGATGCGGCCTCGGAAGCGGAGATACCGAGCTCCCTGGACGCTGCCAGGAGTGTTCTGAGCAGCAGTTCAGAAGCTTTTCCATTTTCTGCCTCTGGAGAAGTAAACGTCGGCGAGCCAGTGGCTGCTCCAACCATTTTGGAAGTGATGCCCACCGTTGTGCAGGTGGAACAAGACACCTGGGCTGGTGGAGCAGCTCGGCGCAGCTTACTTGTGTCTGAGCAAGTACCCCTCTGGGGCCACGTCTCCATATGTGGGAGAAGGCCGGAGATGGAAGATGCCGTGGCAGTAGTGCCCCGCTTCTCCGAAATCCCTCTCCGGATGCTAACTGGTTCCGGTGTGGTGGATGGTGGATTGGACACAAATTCCACTCATCTTGTTGGACATTTCTTCGGAGTCTATGATGGCCATGGAGGCGCCCAGGTACTATTCCTTTTACTGCTCTGCTTCTGGGTTCTTGTAACGAATCTTATCCAGTGTTTCTTGCCTGAAAACCACTGTCTTCGTGTAGGTGGCTAACTACTGTCGGGAGCGTGTCCATATGTCGTTAGTTGAAGAGATTAGAAGGCTTAGGGAAGGTTCAGGAGGTAACGGTGGTGGGTGCGACTGTCAAAAGCAATGGGAGAGTGCCTTTGTTAATTGCTTTCTAAAGGTTGATGCTGAGGTTGAAGGGGGTGTGAGTAGAGATTCTGATGTCTCTCAAGGGAATCGCGGTGCTGCTTCTGCTGAGCCCATTGCGCCGGAGACCGTTGGATCTACAGCAGTTGTGGCTGTTCTTTGTTCCACTCACATTATCATTGCCAACTGTGGGGATTCAAGGGCGGTGCTTTGTCGTGGCAAGCAGCCCTTGCCTTTGTCAGTAGATCATAAAGTAAGACTAATATCTACAGTTCCACCCCCCCCCCCCTCATTTAAAGTATGTTAAACGTGTTTTTTAGAGCAAAGCAAAATCTTTCTATTTGCTTCAGCCCAATAGAGAAGATGAATATGCAAGGATCGAAGCTGCTGGGGGAAAGGTCATACAATGGAATGGGCATCGCGTATTTGGTGTTCTAGCAATGTCAAGGTCAATAGGTAAGTCTTGCACCTTGGTTGGCAAACATTTATTGCGACAATCAGGTTATTTTCCAATTATAAATCTCACTTACAACCAAAAGAAACAGAATAGAACACTTCCACCGTCATCGCAAATATGTGCACATTAATTAATTGATAAGTCTGTGTATGAGCTTACCTTTTTGAAAGCTGCCATGGATAGCATTTTGAAAAGAGTCGTGCTTGGCACCCGTCCGCACAGCTGGAATCGCCGCCCTGATACAAGGCCCGGTAGAGGGTTGCGGGCCCCTCCCGGGCCTTGTATCATGCGCCGCGGTTCCGTGCGGACGGGAGGGAAGCAATTCCCTTTTGAAAAAGAGACTAGCATCCTATAATGGTCACAAATATACAAAAAATGAAGAAGTTTACTTGCGAAAACCTATTGTACATATTTCACTTCATGGGAACTCTGAAAGTATGCCAAGGCATGCTTCATGCCCTAGCAATCATTGTATGATTACCTGAACTTGTGGATTAATTTGCCACTTTTTGAAGATGCATTCTTGTTTTATGTGTTATGCTGTTAAATTGCTCACCGATATATGTACCCATCACAACAGCATAATGCACATGCAGCTTTATAGACGAAATAATGGAACAGAATGTCCCATGTTGTGACATGTGAACATCAAGTGCCATTGGTACTATTAGATGAAATTTTATAAAACAACTATTGAAGGACCAAATAACAGATGATGTATGAGGTGGCAGATTGGTGACTTGGAAGGATAGAAGAATAACATCATAGCATTCGAGTTATCTGCAATGTCTATTTAACTTAGAACAGCTAAAGCTGGGGTACAACTGGGAGTGGTTGCAATTCCTTGTTTCAGGAGGCTGTTAAACGAACACACAATGTGGGACAATCGCAAAAGTTGTTCCTAAAATTAGTAGGATACAGTGATTTAAAAGTCGAGTCGGGTCCATTGGCTGACTAGTCGGCTGCTGATTCTTTCTCTTTTTCCCGCTTTTTTTGGGGAAACCTTGTATGTGGAAAACTCTTGAAAATTATTTTTTTTTTCTTTCACCACCCCCCCATCCCCCGCACGCGCACGCAAGGGGCACTGCCCCTTTGACCCTTGTGACTTGATCGCTCAGGTCGATCCGCATAACCTGACCACGCAGGTCGATCTGCATGTGTGGACCCACATATTGGAGAATTCAGGGCCTCACGCTCCATATTCCAACAATGTTCACAATCTTTACATTGTGAACATTCTCATAGTCAGTAAATGTTAAAAAAAAATCCTAATTGTTCAAGAACCATCTAAATGTATTATGCTTTTAATTTTTTTAGTGAATATTATGTTCCAATTTTAATTGTAATATGATATTAATATTTTTATTGCATAATTGCATTTTGATTATTCATACATTATATATATTTAGATATTTAAATTCCATATGGGAAAGAGATATCACATCGGGTACCATCTTAGACACCTAACCGCCGCCTAGGCAGGCGCCTAAGCACTTAGGCGCTCAAGGACCCTAAGAATGCCTTGGGCATCTTGGCTCCTTGATAACTATGGGTTTGGGTTATCACCTTTGTGCCAACTCTTTCCTCCAATAGGCATCCATACCATGTTATGTAAAGCCAGTAGGAGATCCTTCCTCTTCCATATACGAACAGGACTCACATTAGTTCTACTCTCATTTATTGACATTGATGAGGGTGATTGTATCTATTTTTTGATGTTTTATTTTGGGCATTAAGGATTAGGACTCACATGAGTGAAATGATATTTTTCTGCAATATCACTCATTGTTAAATGATGACTTCTGAATAATTCATGTTAGTAAATCAGATTTTTGTTCTTCATTGCCTTGCACTCTTGTATTCAGCTCATAATGCATACAACATTGATGCTCTACCATTGAGCTATAGATATATCTTCTAAACCTGTCTTTTTAATTCAATCAGGTTTTTGTGTGTGATGCTTATATCTTTAGATATGACAGGCATATACCCTCGACACGAATAATAACAAGAATCATGCATAAAAAATGAAAAAAAATCCTGAAAAAAAAATCGACTTACTTGAGGTGTTTGACTTGCCGACTAATCTGTCTGACTAGTCATTGTTTTTTTTTTTTTTTTTTTTTTTGGGGGGGGGGGGGGGGGGGTGGGAGTCGTTCAACTCAGACTGATTATGATTAGTCCTTAAAACACTGGTAGGATACATTAAAAATGAAATATGCTGTTTAAATTGCAGCTTTTCTTGATGAAGACAAAGTTCGGTAGGTTGAATGGTGGATTGTATAAGTAGTTTTATTGTCAATCACGAGTAATTTTCTTTATAAGACTAGACTTTTGTACCACCTGGACAAGCTCTAATGCATAGATATCTAAGTCAATACTGCACTGTTTGACACCTCTAGTGAATTATGCTGTGTTGTTTCTTACAATCTCATGTTTTGCTGTAGCTGATGAATTCTTGAAATGTCAAGGTAAGTCCTCCAACATTAGTATATGTTCATGTTCTTCCCTCCTGGAAATTGTTTTTAGCCATGCAAGAGCTAGAAAAAGGGAAAACATACGATAAGGTGAATTCAAGTGCAACATAATGGCACATTTTTGATACAGTATGCTAGGGCTGAACAAGTACATATAGAAAGATAGAGGAGTTTGTCTCACAGTTGGAATCATGAAATGTGATTTAGCTGGATCATATGATTCTTTCACCCCTATTTCTGATAGATACTTGCTGTCAAATTTTCAAATTTAAGTATTGTTGATTAGTAGAAAATCCCTAGCCTGCAGGTTTTCCTATTATTGCAAGGTTGTCAAAATGATGAGGGTTTTATGGTTAAAGAACTGTTCCCATCAATGGTTCCTTTTGTCAAGGATTTCCTTTTCTTCACCTTTGCTTTCCTGCCTTTTTCTGTCATTATCCTTCCTTCTGTTACTGCTTGTTCTTCCTTCTTTCCTTTCTTGTTACACCACAGAATTTCTTTTTGATTCCTAATATGTGGTAAACCATACAAATTGACGTGACACAGGTTGTTTGCTTGGCTGTCAATTTTAATGTATATAACATAACCTACTTACCCCCAGCAATGAGCACTATTAAGATATATAGGACATTCCTCATCTGGACTAGTGGACAATTCTCTCACTATTATCTATGTCAATGAATTTGACATCATTTCCCCTTTCTCTATCAAGTACCTTTTAATGGCAATTCAGATTGATCAGAATTTCTTCACTATAGATTTTTACACCATGCTAATTCATATCTTTATAGTGTGAGAAACTTGCCGTGTCAGAGCTTACCAGAATTGCTATTTCCTATGATTTACTTGATTCGTGATCCTGGACATTTTACCGCTTTCAGTTTTTTGCCTCTACTTTCCTTCATACTCTTAAAGGTGGCCTTTCAGTTGTTCTATCAAATGTTCCAGTGTCAGGGAGCACTTTGTGGATATCTCATAGTATTCCGTATCCTGAAGATCATTGGTTCCTTCTGTAGTGATTGTTTCCTTCATGGCATGAGTAATTTGTCTTGGTTACAGCAAACTGTAGATGCTTCTTTTTTGATTTTGGATAGAGAGAAAATCAAATAACACTTGGACTTGCATATTTAGCTGTAGTATGACTTGTTTGAATTTAGTAATCCTTATCCTTATACACTGCTGCTGCTTAGGGCATGATGAATATGTTTCAGTATTAGCTTGGTTTTATGACAGAGATTGATTTTATTGTAAAATAAGCTAGAGATACATGAAATAATGTTCTTTTTTTTTAAGCTGAAAGTGAGGATTTAAAGGGGATAAAGCAATCATGAATTTGACGTGTGAAGGCTTGGTATAATTTCATCTCCAGTATTACATTCTTTTGAACATAGTGCATGGTATTGTTTACTGCATGCCACGGTCCTTAGCTATGCAACCATAGTTCCCCAGAAGGTACACAGCATGCACCCGAGTTATTGGGGAAATACATTATGCTCCACTATTAATGAATTATGTAGTGTCCTGTATTAAGCTGGAACATGAGGTGAGGTGTTTTCTGGTAGGTGTCCCTATGGTGGACTTGGACTTGCTGATAGTTTTTTTTTTGAAGTTGGACTTGCTGCTAGTTGCCTAGGAGAAGATGACACATGCTAATCACAAACTTGCCTCTTCTCTTTACGGGCTTAATTTGAATGGGGTGATGAATTTCATGGTTGCATTTTATGAGATGAGTAGAACCGCGCTAACGGAATACTTATTTTCATCTCATTTTAGGATATTTTTATGGCTTCCTATCTTATTTGAGTGCCTCTAGGTACTTGATGCCAGTCCATATGTCTGGCAAGCAGTCATGAGCACCACACTCTTGGATCAGAATTAGACATGTCAGATGTTGCAGGTATACGGGAAAGCTCAGAGATAAATGTGGGAAGGAATTAGCACGTTCATGAGGATGTATAGGTGCTTATGGGCTTTAAGTGAGGGGAGGAGCATGAGGCACTCCTAGGAATCAATGTAAAGGACTACTATAGAAGGGGTATTCAGGATTTCCTCTCTTTAGAGTGTAATGCTGATGGAAGCTCCGGAAAACTATGTGCTTCATGACCACAGGGGGGCCGCACATGATGATGTTGTAACAAAGATATCTGAACTTGTGACAACAAAACCATGCTATAGATGAAGTGAATGAACACATCGGACTGCTGTGTTTAAAATGTATGGAACAAGTAAACATAAAAGAAGAGCTTCACAAGTACCTTGTGCACAAAAATCCATCAATTCTCTTTTCGTAGGTGGAGGTTTTAATAACATCCAGCATTTATCCCATTGTTTTTTATTCTTTACCTCTTGTATGTGCTTCATGAAACAAAACCTGGTTGGCCAACTGGACTTGGAAAAGCTACCAACAATGTTCGTAGCATATCTCACATGATACGTGCTTCTTGGGTCATGTTGTGTTTATCATGTTAAGAATATGATTCTCAATTCCATATCTGAACTTCAATACCCTATCATACGGTTTGGTGCATGAAATCTTGCAGAATAACCAATTGGAAATGGTCTCATTGTTGCTGGACCCTTATTCTCATATGCCATTGTTCTACCAGGTGATCGGTATCTGAAACCCTGGATTATTCCGGAACCAGAGGTCACTTGTGTCGCTCGAATGAAAGAAGACGAGTGCCTCATCCTTGCCAGCGACGGCTTGTGGGATGTCATGTCCAATGAAGAAGTGTGTGATACTGCCCGCAAGAGGATCCTCCTGTGGCACAGAAAGAATGGTTTACCTCTTCTGCAGAGAGAGGTGAACATGCTGATCCGGCAGCTCAGTATGCTGCAGACTGCCTATCAAAACTTGCTCTCCAAAGGGGAAGCAGGACAACATCACCGTCATAGTGATTGACCTGAAGACACACAGGAAGTTCAAGACCAGAACATGAAGCGACGCGGCTCTGAATCACCTGTGGAGACGAAATAACTATAGAATCAGGAATAGCCCATGGTTTCCCATCATTAATTTCATAGCTTAGCCCATGTACTTTTTTTTCTCATTTGGGCTTTTAATGCTTATGAGTAATCATATTACGAATGTGCCATATAATCCATGCCAAGGTCGTACCTTTTCCACCTTTCCTCTCCAGTGTGGTCTCTATAGATGTTCTAAGTTATCCGCTTACCCAGCACTGCATACAGTTTCTGTAAATTCGGGCTCTTGTAGGGATAGTCTGTGGAAGATATTCTTAACATCTTCCTAGGATGTGGGCATCTCTTGCTTCTTTATTTATTCCCCCTGGACCTCAACCTTAGGGTATTTGAGGCTGTGTGAGGTGTTCCAGTCAATTGTGTCCTTGTCTGTTTTTTTTTTTTTTCCTCTCTCTCTCTCCTTTAGTGTACCTTCCTAATGAAGGAATCTTCATATGTTAGATGATGGAAACTTTTGTCATCATGATGTTCTAACCTTTTGTTGTTATCACACACTGCAAACTTTACTTCTCTGCTCCTCTGTTGATCATGGTGATGTTGTTCCGTTGACGGCAAGTGGGATGTGTTCTAACTGTCTTGAGTTCCACTTCCTGCAAAGTACAAAGCAATAGCTTGTTGTACCCATTTGTTCAAATCTAGCACATCAGGATCACTTCCTCGTTCATTTATGGAGTACCCAGAGCAGTCTTCGTACATATGTAAACTTCTGAGATGAAATCAATACTTTTGTGTGCTGTTCAGTGAACTTGTGCACTACTACTCCTCGTACGCGATTGTTCTTTCTGGGACACATTCTGCAAGAACAGGTAAGTTGGTGCATCAATGAAGACAGTGGTCGTCAAATGACTGGTGAAGTTTGTGATGCGTTTTGTGCTAAATCCCCCAGATGGGACGATCCTTTTGGTTGTCCCAAGTTCTTCACAATGGCCTTTTTTGTTGTTGTCATGAAATGAGATCTTCTATACGTGCAAAAGGACAGCTGAAGGAAAGGGACTGTGTCATGTTGCAGTACCTTGCACTGCACACTTTGTGCAACGAGTGCGGCCGTGCCATCTTGTAATGTGAGTAGCAAGTCCATGGGGCCTTGTTCCCTTTGTCATCATCCCTAATAACATGTCTTCTGATGATAAATGCCGGACGGCAACTTTTAACTCTAATTCAGCGGAAAGGAGCTTTGTCGGATTTGAGGGGTGGGGTTCGGACCCCGGACAGGATCGCTCTCAATCCCGGGTAAAAAGCGACGGGGCGGTCTTGTCGGAGAAGATTTTTCCCGGCTGCTGCCCATGTGAGGACCGCGTCATTCCTGACGACAACGAGATAGCAGCGGGCGAAGGGGCATATGCCCGCAGAAGGGGACGGACGGCCGCGATGCCCCGCGGCTGCAACATAGGAGCATCTGGGGCGCAATCGCCGCAACGAAGAAGGATGGGGGAGGCGGCGGGGGGGGGGCGAGAGCGCTACCCAGCGCGCGTCCCTCGGTGGCGCCATCCGGGCCACAAACGCCCCATCCCCATCCGCAGGGCGGGCGGCACGCGTGGCCGATGACCGTGGCGTCTTCGCTTGCCATCGATGCGTTGCCCACTTCGCGCGGACGCCCATGATTCCTTCCCTACCCACCCACCCCTCCACCCTTTATGCCTTCCACCCACCCACGTCCCCACTTCCTTTCCCCCGCCGTCTTCCCCAGCTCTTCTCGTGGCCGCGTGCGTGCCTCTGTTGCCGGCAAACACCACTCCACGGACGATGGTGGTGGCCGCCAACTCTCCCCCCCGGCCTATCACCTTCATCTCCTCTTCCCCCCCGGCGCCAGTGCCGAGGACCGCAGGACGGCACTCGCGCTGTCGCTGAAGCCACCGTGGTGGAGAGCCATCGAACGGCCCGGGTACAGACGTCTGTCAGGTGCTCGCGTGTTTGTTCGAGAGACGTCGATTTCGTCTGCTACCTCAGGCCGCGCAGCCTTGGGACCACCCCCAAACACTGCAACCGGGGGACGCGTGGGGTCGCATGATACCGCACCATGACATGGGTCGCATCCACCGGGACAGGGGAATGGTAAGCGACGAGGTGGGCGTGGCAGCGGGCTAAATGCTGTCCATGGCGCCCCGGGGTCTCACGTGCTTTGCTCGGCGCGGGCGTGCGCAAGCGACCGCACGACGGGGATGTGCTCCTTTCCAGCTGTTAAGAAGGATAGGGGAGAGGGGTGCGTGTTTTCCACACTTTCCGTTCTGTTAATAGATCTCTATTTTTTATTTAGTTGGTTTAGTTTTTATTTTTTATAAGATGTAGAATTAAAAAAAAAATCGATAGTTTAACAGAAGTAAAAATAAATATCTAAATTATTATTGGACACGGACACGAAAACACTCAATTCTACCTTTGCTTTTTTATTTTTGGTTTTATAATTTTTAATATATATTATAGAAAAAATAATTAAAAATCTCTATATGTAACAGGAGTCTTTATTGTAACAGGGGATAACGTTTGTTATAACATAAGATAAGTGTGCTGTAATAGGTGAAGGACTAGAAAATAAGTCCAAAATTGATAGGAATTTTAATATTTTTATATTATAATATTTTTATAATAAAAACTCTTCATCCTCGAATCATCAGCTGGTAAATTTTTAACTTATTATTCTTCACCTCCATTTTATATGTAAATGTCATCTATTTTTATCTAATTAGTGATTAGTAATCCTTTCTCATTCCATCATATAGTGATTATTTTTTCTGACACTTTTTATACCTACATATGTTGACTATCTATTATTAATATTATATGTAATATATAATATTATTATATTAATTTGATCTTGTCATATTTCATTTAGTGAAGGTCATTATAATGTATGTGACGAAGAAGATATGATAGAGAATATAGTTTATTTATTGTTGTTAATTATATATAAATAAATTATTAAATTTACATTTAAGATTATTCATAAATTAACAATCAATTTATTTGTAAATTTATAAAGTTGTTGCATTCAAAGTTTTTTTTTATTTTCATTTCCATTTTTTGTCTTAAAACGAAAATGTATGTGGAAGCATAAACACCTTTTTACGTTTTTTTTTTGTTGTTCTAACTCCAAAATTTTTCATAGGAAACAGAAGTAGAAACACTCGTTTTCTATTCTAAATCTGATCTGTTGACCGTCGTACTATTTAATGTGTCTAGGATCTATATCTTTTTGGTAGGTCCGGTTGGTTTCTTTGGTCACATATTCCGTACACTTGGCCATTGTCATTAGGGACGCGGACTCCTTCGGCCCAAAGGCTTCGTTGACCTGGCCCATTTCGAAGTAGTGTTTGGGCCGTCAATTATTAGACTTAATGTTCGCAAGTGATCCAACCATTGTACCCGAATCGGATTATTTGGATTCAAAATTTTTCGATATAGAACGCGGCGAGGAGGATACGGAAACAACTAGTTAGTGGGCACGATTAGATGAGTGGACGCCCCTCTTACCCTTCCAGTAGAATCTATATGACGTTTTTTCTTAACTTGTTAATGGTTGTTGATCTAGGCCAGGTCGAGCTAAAATCATACATGCCCACCGAAAGAGTGAGGTGAATTTGGTCCTTGAACTTTCATTTTTAAAGAACAATTTCATAAATTGAATGAGCCATGCATGTATATTGGGATATGTTGATTTTCCGGTAAGAAACTGATGATGGGAAGTTGAGGCATTTCAGCTTCACA
>JACBKR010002368.1:0-35194 GCA_014218235.1 Colocasia esculenta
ACTAGAATTTGATTGATTCACATTACAAAGCAATGACGCCCACTCCTTCACTTTGCCACAAATAACATCAAAAAGATACTCAGCATCCCGTGCTGAGGGTTATGATCATGGGCCTTCAGTATTGTCTCCAGCAGGGATACCCCACTGTTACTGTTGATTCTGACTGCCTACTTCTCACTTCTTTCATCAATTCCATCTAACCTATTATTTTTCGGCTCCTATATCCTTGGTGGAGCGATCTTGTTGTACTCAGGCTGCTATGGACATTCATTTTTGTCATGTCGTCAGAGAATGTGACAAGGCTGCAGATCCTTTAGTCAATTTTTCTTGTACTTCTCATATTACAAAGATGTATGTACTTTGCCTTCTACTATACAAGGTGAGATCACAATAGACAGAATTGGTCCACCTTATTCATGTTTTTGATTATGTGCATTTCTTACCAGTTTGAGGGCTTTCTCTTTCTTTATTTGATGGTACTCATCAGGAGTAAGGTGGGATGTTCCCTGAGCCTTGTGTTTTTGGAATGGGATTTTTAGTTCTCGACCCCTAACTTCTTTCTTAATTAGAAAACACCCCCCAATCTATCTATTTATTAATAAACCACCAAAATCTCTGCCGTTTCATAAAAAAACCCTGCCATCTGTAGCCGTGAGGAAAAGCCTGATTACGCTAACCTAAGTAGCTAACCATGGTCCAACTTAACTTCGAGTTTGAAAATGACGCTATGCCCTTTTTTATGAACCCCATCCCTCTCCCGCCTCCAACCCGCCCTTTCCTAACCCACCGCTGCCTCCCTCTCCAGCCCCATCAACCCCTCCTCCCTCCGCCGCCTCTGCACTGTCCTGTATCAGCAGCAGCACTCCCCCAACACCCACCTCCGTGACCTCGACCTCCCCCTCTCCCACACCGAACAGTGGGCTGGTGAGAAGCAGTGATTAGAAGAGGGGAAAAAAATCGAAGCGTGTGGCAGAGGCCAAATCCCCCACCCATCTTCTTCCTGGTGGAGGCCAACCCCCCATCTCCTTTTTCTTCTACTTCCATAATTCATTTGCCTTCTCCACTGTTGCGGGGTTGCTGGGAACCAGACCCGTGCATGGAAACCCCGTCCATGCAGCCCATCCACACCTTGCCATCAAGCCAGCAGCCGGGCCAGCACTGCCGACCAGCGCTGCCAGGCCACTGCACGGCCTCCAACCAACCCGGCCTCCACGACAACCCGCAAACACCGCAGCTGCTGGTTGCCTCTGGTGCAGGGCCCAGGACCATCAGAGCAAGATGTAGAGAGAGGGAGAGGGGGATCGGGGAGTGGCAGCTTCGCCAGGGGCTGTTTCCTGAGGGTGGGGTGAGAGCAGGGGGCTTCGAGATGGCAATTTGGGGGGGGCAGGGAGTTGGGAGCCAGTGGGCTGAGGGCATCCGGTGCAGCTCGCCAGCTCAGGAGGGAACTGTCGCTGTCAGTGCATTCTGCTGGAGCTTGAGGGAGACAAGGCTGCGGGGGACATAGACCGATGAAAAGATCTCACCAAAAAAGGAGGTTCTGGAGTCTTATCCGGTGATGGCACCAAAGTTGCAGTCGCAGGTGATGCCAGAGAAGTTGCACGGGGACTCCGAGTACAGTGGCCACAGGAACTCTGATACCCTGAGCAAGGTTTGCCGCATCGGGGAATTGGGGCGAATCGGGTTTTTCCTGATCCACCACGATTCGCCAGAATTGGACCGATTCGCATGGGAATCGGTCCGATTCGATGGAAATCGGGCGAATCGGGTTTCTCCTGATTCGCATCAATTCGCCCGAATCGGACCGAAACCATGACCCTGAGTACAGGAGGTGGAGTTGGTGGCGGTGCTGGGCTGGATGTGGGTGGTGGTGCCGACAGGGGCATCAGTGACGCATGCAGGAGGGGGGGGTTCACCGGAGGGGGAGAGGGAGATGCAGAGAGAGAGAAGGGGGGAGAGTAGTTTGGGTGTTACAGTGGCCAAGAGAAGGAATATGCCTTTGAACATTCGTTTTTCCAAACAGTTGTTAACTCGATGGGTTCTTTATTAAGGATTCAGGAATTTTGGGAATTTATTAATAAATAGATGGGTTGCGGGGACTGTTTCCTAATTACGAAAGAAGTCAGGGATTGAAAACTAAAAATTCTTCTTCGAATTTGTGCAATTAAAGGGTTGCCCCAGTGTCCTCCAATAAGTTCCGAGTTTTCCTTAAGAAAAAATATGCATTAAAATGATGCCTAGGAATTGATTAAGGGGATAAGCAATGATACAGGAGGAATGGCGCAACACAGCAAAGTAAAGGGACAGTTTCCATAGCATGTGATGAAGACCAAAGCAGAGAACTGGAGAATAAACGTTGAAAGGCATGTGCAAAGTATAAAGATATACCAGTGTACAGGCTCCCTATGTCGTAGATCATATGTCATAGATATTGATGAGCTCACTCTAGATACCTGGCTCTCTCTGCCAGAACATAATGCACCATTTGTTACATCTGCCAAGACACCTCCAGATGAGCATTCTGCTTTAGCCCTGCAAGTGGCACCAGTAAATAAACTCTTGTCTTCAGCACCACCCCAGTCTTTCTCCCCAATTTTTGAATCAAATATTTTCGTTGAGACACCACTTGCAATATCAGCTATTTCCTTAGTATCTTCCTGTATATCCTCAAAATGCTCAAGATCTTCATCTACAGACTCAATTTGTAACATCATAGTCCTGCAAATGAAAGTCGCAACTTGCAATAAGTGAAAAGTGAATGGTGTTGTCAGGAAGATAATGAAAACACAAAATTTGTTGCATAGCACAATTGAAGCAAATGAGAGTTTCAAAATGTAAAAGTACCAAGGTATGCAGTGAGATAATTGGAACCCCAAAAATATTCATACATAATTGAAACAAGTGCCCATAAACCATACCATAGAGGTGGTCTCGCTTTAAGTACTTCAGAATTAAGCAAAGACAGCCACAAGCATACTGAGGTGGCTGCTGCAATGAAACCTGTAAAGAAAATGTTATTATCCTTAACCCTATAGCACTAAGAGTACTCATCAGTGTGGACAAATCAAAAGTTAAATTTGGTAGACAATTTTAATCTTGCAGGATGTCAAAGAAAAAACCAAGGGTTATTAGATTTATCATTTAAGAGCAAGAATTATCATTACAAAGCTCTGTGATTTTTGAATTTACAAAATAACATCAGGATTCACTTAAACAGGCTGACATACTCCACAATGACGCTCAAGTCTAGAATAATGCTCACAAGTTCACAAAGGAAATATTCCGTATCGTGACATGCAAGTGTGCATAGTAGAAGACCAATTTGTGACGAGAGAAGGTTCATTGCTGACCTGTAAAAGCGCTTTGAAAAGGCAGAAATGCGTTTCACATTTAAATCGCTCTTCATAGCTTTGAACAACAATGCAAGAAACATTTCATGCTGAAAATGAAAGACATTGCATTAATAGAATTAGGAAAATAATATCAAACAGACTAAGACAATTAAATCTGGACTCCATGAATGAGATGGTAAATGAACCAATACGGGTAGATGTCCTCAATTGTCAGAAGAGATTAGATCTTTCCCCCGAGTAAAACTCATTGACACCAAGTCAATCATGTTTCAAACAGAACCCCAGGTTCCGTGTGGCACTAGGTAATGAATGATTAAATGTGAAATGCGTCAAGATAATAAGAGATGCGGAAGGAAAGAAAATTTGAAGAACCATAAGAATTAAAAAGACGAAGGAAACTTCAATACAATTGTGGTAGTCCACTGTTGAACCCTAAAAAGTTATGATAGATGTCTACTAGAAGAAGTGCCAGGATCCATTTATAGTAGTCCAACAATTACTTAGGTAGCCCATTTTTGGTTGCTTAAGTAATAAGGATGAAGTCCCCTTTAAGGGGTGCCTTAAAGGCAAAGTAAAATTATTGCTTAAGGTAACCCCATGGTTACTTAGGTAATAAGTAAAGTGCCCCCCAAGTTAAGGAAGGGAGCTTATAAGTTCAACTGGCAGCAAGCCCTCCAGGCAAGCCAAAGTCCAAGACAGAACAATGCTTCATAGAAGATACAACACGGAAGAATCCGGCAGCACAAGGTCCATAAGACCAAGTATGAAGAACAAGTACAAGAACAAGCTCGCAATGGAAGCTCCGAGGATTTGCAAATCCAACTCTTCGCCGAGCAAATCTCCGAGGAGAGGGGCAGAACTCCAGCAGCACCAACACCCCTCTAATGGGGCATATGGGGGCCTATTTATAGGCAAATCCCCCTTCTCCCCTAACCGATGAGGGGTACCATCGGTTAGGAGGCAATTCCCCCCTAACCGATGGACCCCTCCATCGGTTAAGGGATTTCCCCCCTACACCGATGGGGGTACCATCGGTTAGGGGCAATCCCCCTAACTGATGGACCCCTCCATCGGTTAAGAGGATTTCCCCCCCCCTACGGATGGGGGGTACCATCGGTTGGGGGGGGTACCATCGGTTAGAGGGCAATCCCCCTAACCGATGGACCCCTCCATCAGTTAAGAGGATTTCCCCCCTCCGATGGGGGTACCATCGGTTAGGGGTTATACCCCTAACAGATGGACCCCCCCCCATCGGTTAAGGGAATATTCCCCCTAACCGATGGGGGAACCATCGGTTAAGGGGGGGCCACACCCCCTCTCTCTCTTGCGCATGTGGGGGGGGGGGGGCAAACCCCTATAAAAGGGGATGCACCCCCATTGTAAAGGAGAGCTTCTTCTCCCGCGGGAAAAAAGCAAAAAAAAAAAAATCTGAAAAAAAGGCAAAAGCTCTCTCTCTCTCTCTCTCAAAGTTCCCCACTGGTTTCCTCAAATCTCCCGGCTTGACGTGAAGTACCGGCCCTTCCCCCGCTCGGTGTGGAGTGTGGAACATCCGATAAAGCGCGAAGAAAAGGGAGATCGCCTCCATACGCATTGGCATCTCCTCCATCCCCCTCCATGCTGAGCTAGCCTCCATGGAGGGCCTCTCGAAGAAATCATAGTGCGGTCCCTGCCCCCACATCAAGCAAGACTCTGTGGGGGTGATATCCTCCGGGGTTTAAATACCTTCCATATCGAGCAAAGCTCTATGGATATATGGTATTTAAATACCCTTGTTCTCGTGCTCTAAATGCTTCCATATCGAGCAAGACTCTATAGTATGCGCATTTAAATGCACATGTTCTCCCCGCCCGTTGAGCAGACTCCGGGATGGTGGATTTTGTGCTTATATGTATATGTTTCTTAGAGGAGACTCTGCCCAAGCAGAGGTTCTGCCCAAGAACATATCCATATAATCACAATTTTGTGCTCATGTGTATATGTTTTCTTAGGACACTCTGCCCAAGCGGAGTTTCTGCCCGGAAACATATTCATATGTTCACAACTCTGTGCTTATATGTATATATTTCCTAAAGGAAACTCTGCCCAAGCGGAGGTTCTGCCGTAAATACATCCATATATTCACAAATATTGTGCTTATATGCATATATTTCCTAAAGGAAACTCTGTCAAGCGGAGGTTCTGCCGGAAACATATCCATATACTCACAAAGAGTTGTGTTCATACGCTTATGCTCTTTGGGAGAAACTCTGCCTAAATAGAGATCCTGTCGAAAATTATCCATATGTTCACGAATTTATGTTCATGTTAATATATCTTTTAAGGAAACTCTGCCCAAGCAAGGTTCTGCCCAAAGCGTATCCATATTCCATAAATACACATGTACATATGTGCGTATTTTATGGGGACACTGTCTACACAGGGACTCTCCCCTAAAAATCAATACAAACATATGTGCGTCAAATTCATACTCATATATCTGCGCGATAACCTTGCCTTTGCGGGAGCGCTGCCCAATTCACAATACACTCAAACTACCAAATGAATTCACAAGCATACACCCCGTTCACTTTCAAATCATATATTACTCCTCAAAAGGGAACTCACGCTCCTTTCTAAAATAATAAAAATGTCCAAACATCAAATAATTCATGGGTATACACCCACATACTCTCCAAATTATATTTCAAAACTCAAAAGAGATCCATACTCCACCTCAAAATGAACCCCTTTTTCTCTCGAAACAAATATTCTTCTTTCAAAAGCGAATATACCCTTTTCAAAAGGAACAAATCCTTCTTTCTAAATCAAAACCCCAAAATACCCTTTTCAAAAAGAACAAATCCTTTTTTCTCAAATCAAAATCCTGAATCCTCTTCTCAAAGGAACAAATCCTTTCTCTCAAATCAAAATTCATTTTTGTCCGACAATAATAAAAATGGAAAACATCGTATTGCAATTTTCTAGAAAATGCATATTTTCTCATCCTTGCTATGAATGGTATTCGGTTGAAACTGATGTTAATCACATCAAGAGTTTTAATCCGATGTAAACAAAACATCGATTCCGTCGATGAAGCAGGGGTCCAGCACACGTTACCCTAATTGCCTGACGAATAAAATGCGGAACCAAAGAAGTTCAGATTAAAAAACGGCGCACTTGTCCCATTCCATGGACATCAAATTTTCTTCTCCGCACTGCGCGGACCTTTACTTCTGTCTGTTAGACAGGCTGGCACGCCCCGTAAGGCAAAGTGAATAAAATGAAATAAGTAACGAATCAAATCAAACGCAAACATCAATAAACGCTCTCCAAGAAGATCAAAACCGCGAGAAGCGAGGGAGGGAACCATAACCATACCACACCATATGTGTTCAACCAGTGAATTTTTCCGCGTGTCCACATCCACTTTAAAAAAAAAAGACAAAGGAAACAATTATAGGCATACTCAGATGGATCCACTGTCCATAGTTGCCAAATCGGGGCGAATCGACCTGATTCTCCCGAATCGGGGAATCAGGGAAAACCCGATCCTAGATTCGCCTGACTCGGCCGTTAACCCCCTGTATATATATATATATTATGACATGTATATATATTTAAATTATATACATAATTGTAATGTATATTATACATTACATATATATATATATATGTAATCAATATAAATGTATCTTAAATATGATATATGTAATATATCTATGATACATATGTATATGTTATGTATGTAATAATATATATATATATATCATATGATATATTGAATATATAATATATGTATACCCATGCAAATCTATCAGAATCAACCGATTTTTGGGGAATCGGGGGAATTAGGATTTTCTCGATTCACCCCTCGATTCCGATTCAGCGAACCCTGATGTCAAAGACTATCCATTCTTTCAAACACTTCTTCACTTGTATTTAAGAGGATTGTCATAATAACCATCGGGCCATGGCTAAGGAATGCTAAATGCTCTCTCTATCAGATCATGGTGGGTTCATTCCTCATGTGAATCCATCCCACCTAAATTGGAGAAGTAGTTAGTTATCCATGTTATGCAAATATGATTGTTGGCACGAAAAAATTGAACCCAAAAAACCTACAAAAAAAACCCTAACCTCCAGAAAAACCAAACCTCAAACCTCAAAATTCCTCAATTTCCCAAACCCAAAACTCCAAAATATTCAAACCCCAAATTCTCAAAAAAATACCTATTCTGAAATTCCCAAAATTTTCCAGAAACTCCACAAAACTCAAAAAACCCCCAAAATTTCCTGAAATTCCAGAAATCCTCCAAAAAAACCAAAATATCAACAAAAAAACCCCACAAAAAACCCAAAATCCCCCAAATGGGGCAACCGTACCTCCGGTGGAGCCCAACTGGAGGTACCTCCGGTGGAGCTTCAATCGGAGCCCCGTCCACCCCCTTCCAACCGAGGCTCCCCCCCCCCCCCCCCCATTGCAACCCAACCGGAAAGGGTCCCCTCCTTCCAAACCGGGGGGTACCGATACCGCCTCCACCGGAGGTACCCCCCCCCCCTCCGGTCTCACCCCCCACCGAAAAGAGGGGGGGGGGAGGGGGTGTACCTCCAGTACCCCTCCAACCGGAGGTACCCCCCCCCCCTCCGTCCATCCTTACCCCCCCAACCGGAAAGGGGGGTGCCTCCGGTTCTCCCCCCTCCCCTCCCTCTCTAAATCGGAGGGTGGGGGGGGTGGGGGGCTCCAATTGCACCCCCACCGGAGGTAGGGGTACCTCCGGTCCCCCACCCAACGGAGTACCCCCCCTCCGGTCCTCCTCCTCTTCACCCCCCCCCCTCACTTCTATAAAGGAGGGGTATGTTAGCTTGGAGGGGGTCTTGGACCCTCTCTTGGAAAGGGTTGGAGCCCCCTCTTTGGCCTCTCCAAGAGGCCCTTTGGACCCTCTCCCCCTCCCCCTCCCCCCTTGTAAAGCTCTCCACCCTTAGGGGCTTTTTGCCTATCTCCAGGGGTGGCCTCCGGTCCAAACATCCAACCGGGGCACCTCACCTCCGATCCACCAAACATCCAACCGGAGGCCCCACCTCCGATCCAAACCCAACCGAAGCACCCCACCTCCGGTCCACTAAACATCCAACTGGAGGCACCCACCTCCGGTCCAAACCCAACCGGAGGCACCCCACCTCCGGTCCACCAACATACAACCGGAGGCACCCACCTCCGTCCAAACCCAACTAGAGGCACCCCACCTCCGGTCCACTAAACATCCAACCGAAGGGACCCATCCCGGTCCAACCCACCGAAGGTACCCCACCTCCGGTCCATCCTACCTCTACGCATATCTATAAAAGGGAGGGGGGGGTCTTACCTTGAAGCATGGATGGCAAAGTCGGCCGATTCGGGTCGGAATCGGCCGACTGGGTCGAAATCGGCCTATGGCGACCCAATTTTTGGGGGGAGGATGACGACCCACCCACGATGTAAGGTGGGATCAGGGTGGATCGAGCAGAATCAGACAGAATTGAACTGGATCAGGCCGATCCAGTTCGATTTCACACGATCCACACTCGATTCCATCTGATGTAGCCCCATTCCCTCAGTTTACCGTAACTACGCCTGATCCCCTCCACTTACCTTATTTACCTTAACATCATTTAAGTAATGTTATACTTGTAGCAAGGTTCGCCGCATCGGGGAATCGGGTTTTTCCTGATCCACCACGATTCGCAAGAATCGGACCGATTCGCATGGGAAATCGGATGTGAATCGGTCCGATTCGACGGGAATTGGGTTTCTCTCGCATGATTCGCCCGAATCGACCGATTCGATCCGATGCGCCAAACCATGATTTGTAGTTTTATTTACTTAAGATATTACATGTAATAATTAATATCCCCCCCCCCATAATCCTATAAAATAATTAGAAAAATTATATATCTTATAAATATAGTCAACTCTGTCATCCAAGAAAAATCGGGATTTCGGTGGTTCCATCAAATCGCGACTTTTTAATCTTTCATAATTTGACATATCTAAAAATTTTATAATTCAAATAAATCTAATAGAATACTAAAAGAAAGTCCGTAAAAAAAGTCAAATGTGCATATGACTTCTCTAAGAGAGCCACTCTCCTACTGATAGTACTTAGTCTGCTTAAGAACTCTCAAGATTTGGTCAAACCTAAGCTATCATCACCTAAACGCATAAGAATTTCACTTTCTATTCTCATGTGTTGGGTGATGATAGTTTAGGTTTGACCAAATCTTGAGAGATCTCAAACAAACTAAGTGTTATCAATAAGAGAGTGGCTCCCTTAGAGAAGTCATATGCATGTTTGACTTTTTTTACCAGACTTTAGATTTTTAGTATTCTATTGGATTTGTTTGAATTATGAAATTTTTAGATATGTCAAATTATGAAACATTATAAAGTCGTATTTTTGATGGAACCACCGAATCTGTGATTTTCTTCTTATATGGGAGAGTTGACTTTTTATTTGTAAAAGATATGATTTTTTCTAATATTTATTGGATTCAAATGGGGGGTACTTCGTTATTTACATGTAATATCTTAAGTAAATGAAACTAATATAACTTGATTTAAATGATGTTCAGTAATAAGGTATCATAATTATCGTTGCTCTATATTGTAATATGAACATATGTGCAACTACATTATGGATATATCCAAAATGTTCAATTATTATATGTTTTAAAGAATTTTCTCTAATTTTTTTTCATTTTTCACATTTTTGTCATTTTTAAACATGGTCGATCCTGGGTCGGCCAGCGAGCAGATCCTGCGATCTGACCCAAGTCGGATCGTGGGTTGGGTGTTCCAATCCAACAACCTGATCCGACTTTCCCATCCATGCCTTGAAGGGGGGTTGGAATTGATGGGGGACGGGAAGAAGAAGAAGCAAGGGGAAGGAGAAGAGAGGGAGAGGGTTTTTTTGAAGGGGAGGGAGAGCTTGGAGAAGAAGTCACATTTTTTTTTTCTCTTCAAACTGTTCATCCCTCAACAGTAAGGGTACATAGGTATTTAAAGAAGTGAAAGTTTCGTTCTAGACCCATCTCACCTACCCAAACATCAAAGACCTTAATACGCCTAAAATTACAGTAAAATTGCAACAAAAAAAAAATAAAAACGACAAAAGCCCTCATATCTGATCCCTGAAAAGCCCCATCTTACCATAAATTAGACATCTAATTCTACCTGGCTAAATCAGACTCCACTAAAATAAAAATACATAATAAAATAAAATTGATGTCAATACATCTCTGAACATCTGAAATCTCGAGTCTCGTTTCGCGTCCGTCACGAGTCACGGTCCCCGTCAATCTCCCCCACTTCGAAAAAATTCGGCCTCAAATTTAAAGTGTCGAAGTAGGAGGAAGATATACACTAGAACATGAGTGAAACACGGCATACAAATCATAATATCACAAATCTCGAACTGTCGACCATAGTATGCCTCACAGAAATCTAACCACACCACGTCAAAATCCTCGAGAGTAAACTCGAAGTCAACCACGACAGTAGAAGGTGAACCAGCTGGACGATCTTCCGCGAACACACAATACGATATCGACTGAAGACCCGATAGGGAGACAACTCAGGATCCCAAGTGTCATCTATCTTAGACTCAGTGCAAACAAACTATATGACATTAGGGACGAAGCCTCCGACGACATATTCTATGGCGTCGCTTGACCATTAGGCAAGTCCTCCAACTCAGACCACACCTGCATCTCTACTTCATACTTGTTGGTTAATGTTGCGTCGGGCTCATAAATCACTACTTGCTCTTGCTCTTCACACTTGACATGCAGGATGGCATCTGTCTCACAATCCGTCTTTTGTATTGCAGCAGCAAACATATCACGTAACTCGCGAAGATCATTCATGATACTGATCCAAATGGGGTCTTCCGATAGCTTCCAACGCACGCTCGAACATTCAACAACCATCCTCTGTGAGGATAGCGGCGCACAGGGTGAGGATCTCGTGGCGTTCGTGGTCTGCGAACAGGGGGGCGGGGCGCGCAGAGGCGGGGAAAGCGAGACCCGTCCCAGGGGCCCGGCGCGACGAGGCCGGCACAGTCAACAACCACGGAAGTCCGACGCGATGGAGGACCGGAGGGGGGGGCTGTCCGCGGCTCGGGGTGCTCGGCGCGACGGAGCAGGCGCGATCCTGCGGTTTCTGGTCTCCAGCGCAGAAGGGGAAGGCAGGCAGCGAGGCTGGTCCGGTGCGGTGGCGTCGCGAGCAGGGGGAAGAACCTGCTACGGTCGATCCGCGTTGCTCTCCAAACAAGAGGGCCGGCGCGGAGGAGGGCAGCCCCGACAGGGAACCAAGTCGTCGATCGGTCGGGGAGGACTCGCGCGGAGCCGGTCAACCCTGACGGTCTGGGACGTTCTGCAGCGCGGCGGGCGTCGTGGTCTGTGAACCGGGGCGAAGCACGCAAAGGCGGGGGGAGGCGAGACCCGCCTTGGATGCCCGGCGCGACGAGGCCGGTGGCGATGCTGGTCCGGTGCTGAGGGGGGGCGAGGGGGGGGCCCGAGTGCGTACGACGCGGGGCCCGCGAGCGAGGTGTGGAGGGAGCGCGGGGATGGGGAAAAACGACACAGGGGGGTTTCAGGGAAGGGGGAAGAGCGCACGGGAGGGGGGGATGCGCAGGGGGGGTTTCCGGGGGAAAGGGGAGAACGAGCAGGGAGGGGGGGTCGCGCAGGGATTCTGGGGAGGGGGAGGAGAGAACCGGAGGGGGAATCGCGCAGGGGTGCTGGGGAGGGGAGAGGGAGAATAGGAGATAGGGAGAGGGGGAGTTCGCGCTGGGGGGGGGTGGGGGGGGTTCTGGGAGAGGAGGAGAGAGGACAGAGTGGAGGGGGGGGAGGGAAGTTCGCACAGGGAGTTTGGGGAGGGGAAATGGAGTACAGGGAGGGGATTTCGCGCAGGGATTCTGGGAGGGGAGAGAGCGTACGGGGGAGGGGAGGCGGGGCCTGTGTCACGGGGAAGGAGGGAAAGATCGGAGAGAAGAGAGAGAGAGAGAGAGAGAGAACCGACGGAAGAGAGAGAGAAGTCGTAGAGAGAGAGGGAGAAACGGCGGGCGTGCGTGCACGCAGGGAGGAAGGGAGGCAGAGAGCAGGGGGGTCTGCGAAGGGGCAGACGCGAGCAGGGGGAAGGCAGGCGAGGTCGCGAGCAGGGGGGAGAGAGAGATGCGCAGGAGTACAGGGGGGAGAGAGATGCGCGGGGAGGAAGAAGCAGTGCGGGGAGGGGGGAGAAGAAGAAGCAGGCGAGGGGGACCTTCTCCGCAGAGAGGGAGACAAACAGGGAAGGGGTAGATGAACGGAGAAGATGGAAGGGGGATCGAAGGTTGCTCTGATACCAAGTTGATGGGGACGGAAGGAGAAGAAGCAAGGGAAGGAGAAGAGAGGGAGAGGGTTTTTCAAAGGGGAGGGGGGGAGCTTGGACAAGAAGTCACATTTTTTTTTCTCTTCAAATTGTTCATCCCTCAACAGTGAGGTTACATAGGTATTTAAAGAAGTGAAAATTTTCTAGACCCATCTCAACCTACCCAACAAACGACCTTAATACCCCTAAAATTACAGTAAAATTGCACAAAAAAAACAACAAAGGATAAAAGACCCTCAAAATCTGATCCCTGAAAGCCCCACTTACCATGAAATTAGACATCTAAATTCTACCTGGCTAAATCAGACTCCACTAAAATAAAAATACATATAAATAAAATTGATGTCAATACATCTCTGAACGTCTGAAATCTCGAGTCTCGTTTCGCGTCCGTCACGAGTCAGGACCCCATCAGGAACCCTTAAAGCCTTGGGAGATTTGGAACCCTTGGGGCCTGGGCTCCCAAAGGGGGTTGTTGTCCCACACCCAAGTATGGAAAAGAGGGACTTCTCCATCTTCAAGGGAGGGGTTGCACAAATTATAAAAAAATCCCCAGAAGAAGGAAAATTGCAGAAGAACCCCCCTATTGTCCAAAAAATTGCACAGAAGCTCCCAACTTGTGAGAAATCACTAAAGGTCCCGGAAAGAGCAGAAAATTGAAAAACACCTGCGAGATGGGGAAAATTACAGAAATACCCCGTTTGTGGGGAAAATGCAGGAATGCCCCTGAAGGATTAGACATCACAGAAAAGTTCCAGAATGGTGCAAAATGCGAGGAGGTCCCTCTCCTGCCCAAAAAATGTAGAAAGACCCCTAAAAGATGCAAAACTACAGAAATACCATTTGTGGAAAAATTGCAGAAAACCCCTGCCATTGAAAAAATGGCAAAAAAATACTCCACTTTAGGGGAAAACTACATGTAAACCCTCACGGAGGGTAAGAATTGCATGGAAGCCTTGGTCGGTCCAGAAAATGGCACGAAGCCCTTGGCAAGCTCCAAAGGCGATAGAGCTCAAAGCGGGAACGTCGTTGGCACGACTCGGTGAGTAGTACGTCACTTCTCTGAAGCGGCGTGCGCTCTCCTGAGTCGGACCTGGGTTAATCTCACTTACTAAAGATGCTCGGAAAAGTCAACTAATGGTGGAAATGTTCGAGTATGTCAATCAATGGCGAAGACATCTAAGGAAGTCAACAATGGCCGAAGCACTCAGGAACGCCAAAAAATGGCAATAATGTCCAGAAAGTCAAAACAATGACAGAAATACTCGAAACCGCTCGGAGAAGTCAACAAATGACAGAAAGAAATGTCGAGCAGCCAATCAAGGCGAAGACACCTGAGGAAGTCAACAAAAGGGCCGAAGCACTCAAGAATGCCCAGAAATGGCGGTAATGTCGAGAAAGTCAACCAATGACAGAAATACCCAGAACCGCTCGGAGGAGTCAACAAATGACGGAAATGTCTGAGTATGCCAATCAGGCGAAGACACCTGAGGAAGTCAATAGATAACCAAAGCGCTCAGGAATGCCAAGAAATGGCAATAGCACCCAAAGAAGTCTACAAATGACAGAAGGTCAGAAAGGCCAAGAAATGGCAGAGGTGCCTAAAAACATCAGTGGAAAGGCAAGGAGCTCATGGACAATTATGGATACACTACTGTCCAAGTCTCCTCTGGGTTTCTCTTCAAAAGAAACATTGGCCAGTTTTCAATTCTCTGATCATGGCGGTCGAGGATGCTGCAGAAACACCCTGATAAGGAAAAGTTGCAAAAGTCCTAGAAAGGGAGGAAATGACAGTAAAATCCTTCAAAGGGTGGAGAATTGCGGAAAAGTCCTTGCAGGGCCAGAAACTGCAGTAAACTCCTAAAAGCAAGAAGTGGCAAAAAAAGTCCTTCAAAAGGAGGAAACTGCCCGGCTCATGCTGTTTGCATGGCTTGGTGGAGCGATACACACGTTTCTCTTGAAGCAGCGTGCGCTCTCCTAGGCCCGACTTATGGTTGCCATTTCAAATCTTAGGATTACCAAGAAATGGTAGGAATCCTGGACATGTCAAGAAATGGATGAAATCCCTGGGAGGTCAAGAAATGACCAGAGAAATCCCCAGGGAACCGAATATAAATGACAAGTGTACCCCAAAGAGTCAACAAATGACCGGAAAGACCTCGGGATACCAGAATATGACAGAAACACTCAGAAAGGGCACAAACTTGCAGAAGCCTGGCAAGACCCCTCAAAAGTCTCGTCACAATCAAGTAGTGATGGTGACCATGAAGCAAACACAATGGACTGGCAGTGATCATCTTGGCGATCCAACAGTCTCATTTTGAAGAACTTCAAGTCAACAGTCTGATCGTGGCTGAAGCAAATTCAGAAGAATCGGATTGTAACCAAATGAAGTGTTGAAGACCCATTATATAATCGGGACCCTTGTACAGGTCTTGAAAGACCAATTGTAATTTAATTACATGTGTACAAATATAAAGTTCTCAATTTTCTTTGCATGAGTGTGTACCCACAAAATGCGACCATTAAGGTCATTGTTGTCACAATAAACAGAGACAAAAGGCAGTCTTTAACAGAGAATCAAAGGTGTTCGAGTTCGACTCGATGTAAATTAACACTGACTTTGGTCGGTAGAGAAAGGTCCAGTACACAAAACCCTAATCGCTGATAAAAAAATAAATGTGCGGAATAAGTTGTCTAGTAAATGGACATGTAAAATATCCGCATTAAGTGAATCCCAAATTTGTCTGTTGTACAGACTGGCACGTTCGCTAAAACAAAACAGAAAGAAAAGAAAAGAAAGAGAAAAGAGAGAATTTTTTCGCGTTCGACAATGACTAAGAAAGAAGTAAAACAAATAAAAAAGATTCCCGTAACACTCAACGCAACCTCAACAAGATAACAACCCACAACTTTGAACTACATGTTTACATTAGAAGGCATTCTAGGGGTCTGAACAATGAAGACTTAATCTTTTTTTTAAGGTGGGTAGTGCAACTACAACGTAAACCCCCCAACACCCAAAAAGAGAAGATATAGATGAATTCACATCTGAAAGAGTGCTCGCCCATTCTTAACCCTAGCCAATACAAATCTAGAAAAGCATCCTTAGCGCGTAATTCTCTCTTGAAGATACGGTTGTTCTGTTCACCCCACAACGCCCATAAAGTGGCATGAAGGATAAGCCACCACAAAGGGGCCAAGGCTTATCCCACTCCTAAAGCAAACAGCAAACCTCACCCCGTAAGTTGATGTAACAGCTGGTCCTCCAAGCAATCCCCATCCATAGCCCCTAAGAGTAGGAGGCTAGGAGCAACCAACAAGGGACTCCTCTCAGCACAACAGAGACAGTAGGTAGGAATGAACTCCGGCAAGAAACGTGGAAATTTGTCCCTAGTGGGAAGCTCCCATGGAAAATTCTCCAAGCCAAGAGCTTGACTTTCATAGGAGTCTTTGGTATCCACACTTCCTATTGAAAGCTATAGCGCACACCTCCATCTGAGCATACTGCATAAGCTGACTTGACTGAAAAGATACCTTTCTTCTCTCATCTCCAGATCCAACCATCCTCCCCATCCTATAGATGGAAGGAGAGAAGCAAGGAAAGAAGACTCGAGAGCTGCTCCACCTCCTCCTGACTGAAGTCTCGCCTGAAGATCGGAGCCCAGGTCAAAGCTTGGGCCACAATACCAAGAGGTGTCGCCAAAATGGTGAAGAAACCAGAGAACAAGGATTCTAAGATAAAGTCATCATACCATCTATCCTTCTAGAAGCATAGATAGGGGTGTCGTCCGACACGTGTCGGTATTGGACACCGCCCCCCCCCCCCCCCGATACGAAAACAGACTGAAGCACTGTTCCAATCCGATAACTTCAAATATATATATAGTTTTTTAATGGTTTCGGGCGACACCGAAACCATTTCGCCTGGTGTCGGCGAACTCCAACTCCCCCTTTAAGGGGGAGTTCGCGTCCGTGGCCCCTTCAGATCTCAGATTGAGGGGTTTTGCCACAAAGGGGGGGAGGGGGGCTGCTGCAGGGGTGCAAGGAGGGTGGAAACCGACTTTGGAGGGAGGATTTTGCCACCGGATCCTTGCTTCCCGCTGCCGCCGCCGATATGTTTGCAGAGAGAATAGATGCCATTTTCTCAACCTTTGCATTGAAGAAACTTCTATGTATTTGTTTTTCTTTACTTCTTCTATAGATTTGCATGCTATAAGTAAGTTTGTACACTACGTAAGTACATATAGCTATTTTACAGCTTATTTAGGGGAAAACCCCAAATTAAAATTATTTAGTGATGTAAATTTAGAGTTTTAGTATAGTTAGATAAGTTTCACATGATTAAAAGGTCAATTAAGGTTCATAGATGGCAGTTTAGTGGGGAGCATGGTGAGTCTTTTTTTTTATGTTATGTAATTAGGGTAAATCTCCAAATTAAATTTAAATTAAGGTTTACAATTGGGGCTTTTGTGTAATTAGGTTTGTTAATGTCCATTGAAGATTAAATAAGCTTCATTCAATGGTTTCAAGTTTTAGCATGTTGTTAATTACAGAATAGTCATATTTTCAGGCTAAATATTCTAATTAAGAGGTAATTAACTATTAAAAATTGGGGCTTTCGTATTATTAGTTATGTTTAGGGTCAATGAATGTTAATTAAGCTTCATTGACTATTTTAGGTTCCAAGTATGCTCTTAATTATCTTGATGTCATGTAATTAGGTCAAATTAGGTATTAAAAATTAGGGCTTTTATATAACTAGGTGTGTTTAAGATCTATTGAAGCTTGATTAAGGTTGAACACAATTTTATTGTGCTTGTAATATTTATGGTAGTGGAAGACTACAAGATCACTCAATGTTTATTGTTAACTGTTTAATATGCATATAATATTCCATTAACATGAGACAACATCTATCTGTCACTTCCTCCAATTTCTTTTCAATGTAAATGCATGTCGTTTGTTTTCTATTCTGATGATTTTTTATGTATTTTTTCTGTTTCGGTATTGGACCCCTCCGAAACAGATAACCGAAACGAACCACCCATCCTTGTCCAAAAGAGGCACTTATGACTATCTCCCAAAAGGACACCGAACACTAGTGGCAAGAAAGTCCCTGCAAACAAAGATATTCTACTAGAGAGGGAAAATCCTCAGGCGGGAGAATAGGGCCATGTCCCAAACCCTCGAGGAGGAAAAGTAGCAACGTCTAATCACCTGAGACCATAACCCCTCTTCCCCACTCCCCAACACTACAGCCATTACATAAGAAAGATAAATTGAAGTTTCTGACGTTCAGCCCTAAACCTCTTTTGATCTTGTTGGTGGTAATCCTACCTCAATAAATATCATGTCAACCTCTGCACCTATCCTCACTACCATGCTAAAAGAATCTGCTTTGAGTTGATTCTAGCTTTCTAGCCATCGTGTTAGGAATGCAGAACATACCCAAACCAAGCTACACAAAGATAGCCTTCCATCTAGCAAGTCTAGACTCTAAACTACCACTGAAACATGGGTAGCCAATCTGTACAGCGAAGAGCCTTCGGGGAAAGAAGAAGACCCAAGTAAGAGAAGGGGAACTCCCCAATACCAACCCAACAGCATGACTACTGTCAAAAAAGGTCTCTCCTCCATATTCACCAGAAGGCTTTTATTGAAATTAACCTTCATACCAGTGACCTCCTCAAAAGCTCTAACAAGAGCCTCGCCATAAAATGATATTGACCCCTATCGTCCAAGAACATAATAGTATCATCTACATACTGCAAATGGGTAAGAGTGGAGCCATCTCTAAGCACCTGAAAACCTCTAATCAAACCAATAGCCTCGGCCTTCTCCACACCTTGTTGACAACTGTTGAACCCTTAAAGTTCGCAACGGATATCCACAAAAGGAATGCCAAAAGTTATTTATATATCCAACGGTTACTTAAGTAATGCCATGGTTACTTAGGTAATGTTGGGTCCAAATCACTTTCAAATTTAATGAAGTCAGCACCAAACTCCTTCAATGAAGCCAAAGTTCGGAAAGAACAACGCTTCGAAGAATATATTTGCGGAAGAAATTCGACAACACAAGGTCAATAAGAACAAGTTCAAAGAACATTACAACACCAAAAACACGGCAAGAGGAAGCGTCAAGCACTTGCAAAATTCAACTTTTCATCAGAAGATCCCAAGAAGGTCCAAGGATTTCACAGCATCAACACCTCTCGTAAAAAGACGAGGGTGTATATTTATAGGAGAAACCACCATGTAAATCCCTTTAACTGATGGAGGCCTCCCATCAGTTAAGAAAGATCCTTAACCATGGAGCCTTTCCATCGGTTAAAGGGAGATCCCCTTAACCGATGGAACTCTTCTATCGGTTAAGGAAGATCTCCTTAACCGATGGAGCTCTTCCTTAACCGTTCCATCGGTTAAGAAGGACTTAAGGAAGATCTCCTTAACCAATGAAGCTCTCCCTTAACTATGGAACCTTTCCATCAGTTACCCCTCTCTCCTCTCTCAATGTAAAGGGGCAAAACCCCTATAAATAGCCCATGTAGCTCGATGGCAACGGGGCGGAATCTTTTGGAAAGGGTCGGAGTTTTGGTCTTCGGAAATTGCAAAGGGGATTTTCTGAAATTCAAAGTTCGTTTGAAAGGAAATTCTAACTTGCTCGTGAAGGTTCTACACGGCGTGAAGGTATTCGCCCTCGGCAAGTAAAAAGATTGTCCCCCTCCGACTACGAAATCTCCATAATCCATGAAAGGCAGAATCAGCCGGATCGGATCGGGATCGGCCTATTCTGGATCGGATCGACCATGGCCGATCCAGGCCGATTCTTTCGATTCTGCTTGGGAATCAGCCGAATCGAATCGGGGATCGGGCGTGGGCGATCCCGATCCGATTTCGATCCTGCCTTCCATGCCATAATCCCCCCCCCCCCCCTGCCGAGTTAGTCTCCATGGGGGGATTCTAAAATCCAAATACATATTCATATCTCCACATCGAGTTAGTCTCGTGGAGATAAAATAAATGTGCTCGTGTGCTTCGATGTTTAAATGCCTTCCATGTTGAGTTAGTCACCATGGACATAAGATATTTAACATCTTTATGTCTTGTGTTCTAAATGTTTCCATGTCGAGTTAGTCTCCATGGATTTAAGCATTTAGACAACATTTGTGTTATTCCCTCACGTTTAGCGAGTCTCCGTAAGGATATGTCTTTGTGCTCATATGTGTATGTCTTTTAAGGGAAACTCTGCCCAAGTGGAAGTTCTGCCCAAAAAGCATACTCATATGTTCACAATATATGTTCATATGTGCGTATTTTATGAGACTCTGCCCGTACAGAGACTCTACCTCAAAATAAATACTGCCATATGTTCATCAAATATATGTTCGGTGTTTGCGCAGTAACTCTGCCCATGCGGAAGCTCTGCCGAAATACACAACATATTCAAATATCAAATAAATCCACGAGTTATACCCACCCATCTCTTAAATTGCATGCTGAACCCACAAATGGAGCTCATGCTCTTTTCAAAACAAAATCTCTTTTCGAAGCAAAATCCATTCGTCCAATAAAAAAAATAAACCACCATACTACCATTTTCTAGAAAAATGTAAACCTCGACTTTTGCTATCATGGTGTTCGGGTTAAAATGATGTAAATCAACATCAAAAGCTTTTAATCCGATGTAAATAAACATTGATTCTGATCGATGGAGAAAGTGGTCCAGCACACGCTACCCTAATCGCCTGATAAAATAAAATCACGGAACAAATAAGTTCAAAATAAAATTGGGCACTTGTCCTTCCTCCTTGGACATTAAAACTCTCCTCCGCATCGCGCGGATCTCAACTCTATCTGTTAGACAGACTGGCACGCCCCGCAAAGTAAAATAAAAAAATCAAATTAAATTCAACCTCATAAATTCTCACGAAATTTTTCGCGTCCGACAACAACACTAGCCACAAGCACAAACAGGAGGGGAGAAAGGGGATCTTCTTGGCATTGACCCCGACTGTTTGGAACAAGAGGTCATCTTTCCATTTATGAGAATGACAAAGGAAGCAAAAGTGACACAAGCCCTTACCCAACCAAGCCCCAATACCCATCCTATGCAAGACATCGAAGAGACACTGCCACTCATCCTGTCATACGCCTTCTCAAAGTCCAGTTTCAAACCACCCCTTTCCTCTTCTGCTGCTTAAAAGCAAAGATACACTCATGTGCCACCAAGAAGTTGTCCAAGATACGTCTTCCTCTGATGAAAGCTCCTCAGAAATGGCTGACTAATTTATCCATCATAGCGACCAACCTTCCTACTAAACCTTGGTCATGATCTCCTAAGTACCATTGAACAAGCTGATGGGCCTAAAATCTCGAAAGCAATGGGCACTCATCTTCTTAGGGATGAGAACCAATAGAATCTTATTGATGCCCCCAAGTGAGCTCTCCCTTCTGAAATTCTCTAAGGATGGGTTTGATAATGAGATAAGGGGGTTTATCCCCCTTTTAGCACCAATTTTAATGTCACAATGAGGATCTCTTTAATTACCCCCAACACCTCTTAAAGAATATTAAGGGGAAGCCATCGAGGCCTGGGCCCTATGTCCTGCCAAGAAAAGACAGTATGGGCGGACCTCCTCCTCTGAAGAGGGGAAAAGATAAGGGAAGGCTGGGAAGTAGGTGTCAGCAACAATCCTCGGCCTGCAAGACAACTCCTCAAAGAACAAGAGTAGAGAACTCTCGCTTGATCTATAACCTCTGCCAGTGAAGAGCATGGATGGCAACGGAGTCGGCCGACTCGGACGAATCGGCCCATGCCGACCCGACTTGGGGGGGGGGGGGGAACACCCACCCCCCACTGGACTAGGTTTGCAAAGTCTACTGCTCGACTCAGCCCGACTCCGGGTCGGGATCGGCTGGGGCCGACCCAGCCACCCGACCCTACTCTGCCATCCTTGGTGAAGAGAAGGCTAAGAGCACCAGTCCCCCACCTTGATGCTAGAGATGGCATTGGTCCTCCTCCTCCCTAAAGCGATCCGTTGGAAGTAGGTTCCCCCCACCTTGATGCTAGAGATGGCGTTGGTCCTCCTCCTCCCTAAACGATCCGTTGGAAGTAGGTTATATTCCTATCATCTTTTTAATCCAGTTATCCCTCGATCTCTGTCGCTAATAAGTTTCCTCTCTAGCCAGCAAATCATCAAACTAGCACCTCAAGAAGTCCCTCAAGCCCCGTTTTTCTCATCCATAAGTAGGGCTATTATTGTGTCGGGCCAGCCCGGTAGGCCTGCGGGCTTGGCCAGACATTGGGTTCGGGCCGCCATGCTTCTTTAAGCCTGTGGGCTTTCAGGTGGGCCTAAAAGCCCGATTTGTTGAAATTTTAGGCCGGACTTAGGCTTTCTATTTGGCCAGAGCAAGCCTGATGGTCCCGCGATATTAAATTTTTTTATCGACCGAACCCCGAACTAGTCGATCGATATTTAGCTTTCGGTCGACCGAACCACAAGTCAGTCGGCCAATATTAAGCTTTCGATCGACCAAACTCCAAATTGGTCAACTGATATTAAGTATTTAGTCGACCAATACTCTTGCATGCATTTTTTAATAATTTTAATAAAATATTTATTAATTTTTCGGGCCAGGCCGGCTTTATAATTTAGTGGATTAGTTGGGTCCGGCCCGGCTCAATGTCACTTGGCCTTAGGCCTAGAAAAGATGGTGTCAGGTTTGGGCCGAGCCTAGCTTAGCCCGGCCTAGGCCCAACCCATTGACAACCATATCCATAAGGCCTAAGCTGAACCCAACCCATTGACAACCCTATCTATAAGGCTTGCCTCCAAGCTATCCAACCCTGTAAGTGTTGAATGATCTTGTCTTTAGCCACCTCCCAAGGATGGTTTATCTACCCCCCAAGAGTAGGGGTGTCAATTGGATCGGGCCGGCCCGGAAGCCCGGCCCGGTTTTAACCGGGCTTGGGCCGGAAAAATGATCCCGTGAAATTTTTTAATGTTTAGTCCCGCCCAAAAAAAATATGGCCGGGCTTGGGGTTTGTGAGGCCCGGCCCGGTCGGCCCGCCGGCCCGAAAATATAATATAATTTATATTAAATATATTTTTATATTTAGAAAAAAAAATTTATATGTATTTTTCTACAATAAATCTACTCAAAAACATAATCTTTTACAAGTTAAATGTAATATAGATATAAGTAAAATATAATTATTTTTTTATAGATATATTATAGTAGATATATTAAATTATATATTATATAAATAAAAATAATATTTTCTATTTTTTTTCGGGCCGGGCCGGGCATTTTCGGGCTTTTTCTGGGCTGGGCCGGGCCGGGCCACCCATACCGGGCCTACCCCCGGGCTGGGCCGGGCCCGGGCTGGCTTTTAAAAAAACCGGGCCTGGGCCGGGCCTAGCAAGGCCCGGTCCAGGCCCGCCCCCTTGACACCCCTACCCAAGAGTGGAGAATCTATGTAGTATGCTTCATTTCTTCACCAAAGTACCCATAGCCGAGGGTTGGCAACAAGAGCACTCCAGGCACCTGCGACCGTCTCTAAGAAATCAGCCTCCTTCAGCCAAACATGCTCAAACTGAAACCGAGGGACCTACTAAACTGCCTAAAATCTTCATCAAAATGGACTTGTGGTCTACGATAGAGGCCCCTCCCAACGCTCTCAATTCCACAAGACAATCCTCGTTGACGAATGGATAGAGGAGCCTCCCCCTTCCTTCTCCCTCCTCACTGCTCCTACCCGCTCTCGAGTGAGATCGAGGCCCTCCCCTGATGCTCACACTCCAGTGCCTGTTGATCTTAGAGAAGACTCCCCTCAAGGTCCTTCTCAGCCGCCTCAAAGGAATCTCAACCTGGTCTGCCACCCCTTCGCACGTTCCATCACAATAACTCAACTTCATTAAGGAGATCTCTGATTTCCTCAACTCCCCAACCTGTTCCTTCTCCCTCACCAAGCATGCAAACACCTACTCCTTCAAACGAATGCTCTTGGCCAGGACAATAGCAGATTGTTCTGGCTCTTCACAATTCACGTTGAATGTATCTCAACTAGTAACTAAGAAGAAACGTCAAGTAGAACTAAAATTGTACATAAGAAAGAAACTCTTTGAGGAAGAACATTTTAAACAAGAATTACCTTGGAAAAATTCAGGCAGCGGGTAAGAAGCTTTGCATACAAGGCACGGTAGAAGCGATCACTAAGAATCTGGTTCTTGGAGGATATTTGGTATAGAAGTGTCAATGCTTGTATGCCTACATTAAAATTTTTTGAATGAACCTGCAATGAAAAAAATTGACAGCCGAAGATCCATGTTTACTCTTGGGAATCCAGTGCCTCAATAAGAAATATGTTAATATAGGCTTACCAATCTGAAAAGTATGGAGTTTGAACCTCTATTATATCATCAGCCTCATCACTTGCAACAAAAGGGAATGCTCTGTTAACTCCCTGCATGAACAATTGTGGGGCTTCAGATTAGATAAGAAACTGAAAATAACTCATAACCTGCTTGATTATGTCATGCATGGTTATGAAGGTCAAACATCTACCCCACACACATTATACTTTGTTCAAACCATTTGTAGTGCATATGAGCAATCAAGGGCAACATAGACAGCTTGTAGTGCTCACAGGAGTAGTGACCTGGAAATATCTTCCAAGCCACCTGTTTTTAATACCAAGGAAGATAGAATGGAGTAGTTCTAGGCAGCCTCTGAAAGAGCACATGAAAGATCTCTCTGGAAAAAGATGAAAACAATTTATGCTTCCACTTAAACAATTGTCTTTTTAAGAAATCCATGATGCCCCTACGAGCAGTTCAAAATGGTTTAGCAGGTTAGTCACCTTTTTTATCAGCAACTGTTTCCAAACAACGGTAACAACCTTAAGGGCATGCTTGGTGGAATTTTAGTTTTCACTTTCAATGAGAAATTAACAAGTACAATTAAAACTGATTTAGATAGTTACATAAAAAAAACATCCCTAGCAATTGCAATTTCTAATCCAATCTAAGAAGCTCTTGGAACTTTGTTAAAAGTTGAAAAATAGCCACAAAAGTTCTTCCAACCTAGCTGCACCAAAGTATGGGCTTACATATTTCAAGAAGAGTTTGTCTACTCACTGTACTGGAAACGAAGTAATTACTTCTAATATTCTAAGCACTGGAAACATAATAGTAGCTTCCATTACCTCAGAATAAGATGATTTTCTCAGTTCAAGGAAGATAATTAAATCTCACCATATATTCTCTTTAGTTACAACATATTCCATACAACATCTATGAAAATTGACGTCAGAATTGCAAAGACATTTCTTATGTTTTGTAAGAATAGTCCAGCATTGGAAGTGGACAAAATTAAGCACAATTTATATTTTTGTCCACTTCCAATGTGGGACTGTTCTTACACACCACCTCACGTGCAGACTGTTTTTAAGGCTCTATCACGTGAACCATAAAGTGAGGGTGTACAGTCTGGATCACATGATGGGCTATGATACCATGTTAAAATTTATTGGATTGTGCCTTCAAACTCAAAATCTTAAGGTGATGAGCGGAAAGAGCTCCACTATTAAAAACACATTATATTTTTGTCCACTTTCAATGTGGGACTATTCTTACATGCCCCCTCACATGTAGGCCAATTCTAGGCTCCATCATGTGGAGCATAAACATGGGATGCGCAACTCAGAATATACTATATACTCTAATACTATGTTAAAATTTATTGGATTGAGCCTTCCAACTCAAAACTTTAAGGTGATGAGTGGAGAGGCTCCACTATTATAAGCACATTAGTAATTTTGTCTCTTTTCAATGTGGGATTATCTTATAAGGAAATACCCATTGCGCTTTCAAAAGTGCAATTAGAGCACTCACAAGGGCTCTGTATTGGTCAATGAAGTTCTGGTACATTGTGCCCTCCAATGAGAGCCCTAGGGAGTGCACTTATTGCAAACTTGAAAGTGCAATAAGCATTTCTGTATCTTACATGTTTAGATCATAATTGTCAAGTGATGAAGCAACCCAAGGTGCCCATAGGTGTCTAAGCACTCAGATGATAACGAGCCCACCTAGCTCATTAAAAAAGAGTTAAAGACTATGCTAATATAAATATATATATATATAGGTTTCTATATACATACAAAATATATATGCAGGGCAACTTTGTGTGTGTGCATGAGTTAAAGTCAAATGAAAACAGATAAAAAATTAAAGTCAAACTAAAAAACAATGCAACAGGGAGACTGTGTCTGAGACTCTGAGTTAGTTGTGACTGTGTGTGAGTGAAGGGAAACTCTGCAAGGGAGAGAGGGGACAGAGGACTATGTGTGACAGAGAGAGGGGGACTGCACAGGACCTGTGTGGGACTGTTAGGGAGAGGGAGAAGGGGGATGCTAGGTAGGAGGAGAGAGAGAGAGAGAGAGGAAAGGAAGGGTCGCTGGCAGTGTACCTATTAGGTAGCTGTGGGCTGACTCGCTGGTGTGCAGAGGACAGTGGAAGATGGAAGCTCCGATGAGGATGACAGTGGAAGACACTGGTCAGTTGCAGGGTGGCCCCTTGAAAAACCCTAGAGAGAGAGTTATGGGGCTTGTGATCGTGAGGGAAGGAAAAGGCAGTGGGGGTGGGAAAGTGGAAGATGGCAGCCCAGTGTGGTCAGTTACAGGGTGGTCTCTTGAAAAATCCTAGAGAGGGAGTTCTGGGTTCTGTGATCGCGAGGGAGGGAAAAGGGAGTGGGGTTGGGACCTGGGAGACGAAGGGGTGAAGGGTTTTGAAAAGGGGTCAACACAATTTGACCGGGTTCTGTGTGTGGTTGCAAGTCGGCCCAACAGGCCAAGGTTTTCGCAGGCGGGCCACCTCGCGCACCTAGGCACTTGCCTGGGCCACCATTTGGCCTTTTGGCCTTGAGAAAGGCGGGCTGGTGGTAGCGCCTAGTCTGCTCTAAAGCTCCCTAGCACCTATGCGATGCATAGGTGCCCACCTTGAAAACTATGGCTTAGATCCAATCATTCAGATATGCAAAGACATAATGACATCCCAAGGCATCATAGAGTTGTTCGTATTTTACAAACAAGAATTGAAAGGACTAGAAACACACAGTTAGAAGAGCAGATAAAAGACGAGAATCCATTTCGACACATGAGTCCAATGAATCTTTTCCTTTGCCCTTGAGAGTTTTGGAACTCGATTTCTTTCTATGAATCCTCTTTTCCGTGGCCTTGCCATTTTTCTTGAGCTTTTTATCGCGTTGATCATTCTTTGGATCATTATGTCCAGATGAAATTAGAACCTGTAAAGAAAAAGGCCAAATCCCAGAGAGAACATAAGACAAAGTCAATTACAGAACAAGCAATATAAATCTATCAAACTGTTAATCAGACTAATGATAATATAGTCAGCAGAAGAAATCAGCATTACAATGTTCAATTACAAGAAACCCAAATCTATGATATATATATATAACACAGTTTGAAGCAGCCACGTGTCAACAAGACAAAAAATCAAAAAAAAAAAAAAAACTGCCTAACCTATCCCTCTCCCAAATGCGATCTCAAGATTTAAAAAAAACATTCCAAGCACTTTCTGAAGTTAAAAGAAAACTGCATACCTATCCATCTCGGAAACATGTTCCCTGTTTCCTGCTTAATTTTGATTTTGGCCACATGGCAATCAGTAAATTCTCACGGAACTCAACTCCGGGCATGAAATCCTGCAGTTCCATGCAACTACCATCCACAATCTCATCTCTTATGTGTCACCCTGCATCTCTCTCTCTTCCTTCAGATTCTACATATATCCCTGCAACAGTGACCTCCTTCTCCCCCTGCAACTATCTCTCTCTCTAGCGCGTGCTCCTGTGGGGTAGGCTACGCTCTCTGTCGCTCTCCCTGCAACTTACTGAACTGAGGTAACTAACTCTAACTAACTAACCCTCTCTAGCGCGTGCTCCTGTGGGGTAGGCTACGCTCTCTGTCGCTCTCCCTGCAACTTACTGAACTGAGGTAACTAACTCTAACTAACTAACTAACTAACTAACTAACTAACTAACTCTCTCTCTCTCTCTCTCTCTCTCTCTCTCTCTCTCTCTCTCCTCTCTCTCTCTCTCTCTCTCTCCTCTCTCTCTCTCCTCTCCCTCCCTCCCTCCCTCCCTCTCCTCTCCCTCTCTCTCTTCTCTCTCTCTCTCTCTCTCTCTCTCTCACTATGTCGCTTTGGCCGATGCAGCACTCAAATATCTCTCTCTCTCTCTCCCTCCCCCAACCGAGTCGGCGACAGTAACTGCCGCCGTTGGGTGCTCATGCGGGAGCCATCAGAAGCAGTGGTGGGAGAAGCGGTGGCGGTGTAGCCGTCTCTCTCTATCTCTCTCTTTCTCTATGTGCATGTGTGTGGGGGAGAGGGTAGACGGCGGGCTTCAGTGCTGGTGCAGCCATCGGAAGCAGCGGTATGGGGAGGGGAGGGGTACAGAGGGCTTGGGTGTTGGTGCGGTGGCCGCCGGAAGCAGCAGTGGGGGGAGCGGTGGCCGGCGCAGCAGTCTCTCTCTATCTGTGTGTGGGTGTGTGTGTGGGTGTGTTTTCGGGGGAGTGCTGATCGGTGGAGGTCGGATGAGGGAGGCTGGGTGGACGACCGGTGTCGCGGTCTCTCTCTACCTACTCTCTTTCTCTGTGTGAGTGTGTTTGTGGGTACTGCCGGCATTACTGGTGCGGGGGCCATCGGACGCAGTGGTGGGGGAAGCAGTGGCCGCATGCAGCAGCAAGCCAAAGGTGCAAGCCAAGAGCTCCAATTTAAACCATGTGAGATGTTTAGATGGGGGGAGTGAGTCTCCATTCTCTCTTATAGTCTTCACATTTCAAGTGAAAACACCCATTCATCTCATATCCTACTATGTGAGTTTTAAGTGTTTAATGTTCTGCTTCCCTTCGTCCATGCCTGTAGAGTGTTTGCACCATCCAGGAGAAGTCCAGATGCAGAGCCCCCTGAATGGGACCATCCACATTGTGGCCGGCGCAACTGTAGTCGAGCATCTCCCCAACCATGACCATGGGTTTGTGAAGCTCACAGCATCCAACCACCCCAGCCTTCTGTTTAAGTGCAAGAGGAGAAGTGATGGGCAGGTGTTATGACTCCTCCACCCTCACTGGCGACTACAGGGAGCTCTTGGCTTGCACCTTTGATACCTGCCCATGACGACTTTTGATAGCTGCCCAGGCGTGCAGCAGCAAGCCTTGGCGGCAGAGACTGATGACTGCGTGCATGGCAGTCTCCTGGGCATCCGCCATGAGGAGGCGATGGAGGGAGTGGGAGCGGAGGGGGGCAGGTGGGAATTTGACTGGGAAGTCCCCCGCAGATCTCATGCCGGGCCCCCAGAACCCCCCAGAGGATAGGCGACGAAAACAGAGAGAGAGAGATAACCTGGAGGAGAGAGAGAAAAATTGTGCGACAACCCGACTTGCCTGTGGGGTGAGTGGCGGAGGCACCGACTTGGCGTGATGATGACACCGCACGAACATAACAATTTCTGATTGTAGCACGCCACATCTCCAATCATGGAAGGCAGGATCGGGATCGGGATCGGGATCGACCCTGGTCGATCCGATCCTGGATCGGATCGGATCGAAGGATCCGCTGGATCCCAGGGAAGTCTGGCCGATCCTGGATCGGCCAGACTATAAAATGTTTATTTTTTGGAAAAAAATGCAGGAAAATTCAGGAAAAATTCAGGAAAAAAAAAAAGAAAAATCTGATATATGAAAGAACTAAGATTTGCATCAAAAATCAATTATACATGCATTCATAGTACATAAAACATGAATTTAAGACATTGTACATGTAACTTACATTTGATAGAAGACTAATAATCTTTCCATCCACTTCCAGACATAGATGAGCCACCATCATTTGGGTTTTGGTAGCTATAACCAAAGAGGGAATTTGCTAAATCATGCATACCCATTTGAATCCCTCTTGGTGTAAATTGTTGACTTGAGCTTTCTCCAGATTGTGATGGAGCTGGACACCATATACCAAGCGGTTTGTATGTACTTGTTGCTTCACTAGGGCCACTAGGCTCTTGTTCTTGTGAAGGCCAAGGTCCCCATCCTCCTTGTACTCCATAAGGTGAGCTACTAATATCTGAGTACGGTAAAATGGGAGGCTGAAATGCAGGTATATGAGTAGACCCTGAACTATAGTTTGGCTCCCAAGGTGGCCACTCATAGGCTGCATGATGTTGTTGTCCTTCATATCCCCCTTGTCCATGCCCTTGTCCTTCTCCTCCGCCTCCCTGATGTTCTGTTTCTGGTACATAACTTTCAGTAAGCCCTACACCTGTGGCCCCAGTATATCCTGCATATCCCTGGCCAGCTCCTGTGGCCCCAGTGGCAGCCCCATCATCATCATCATCATCATCATCATTTGGATCTTGTGTGGTGTCATCACTACGAATTGGTTGCTGCACTTTTCTCTTTTTTTGCCTGGTATATGTTCTTTTTCTAGCTCTATGGCTTTTGAACTCCTCTCTTTTTGTGTTGCAGCTCTTCTTAATGCAGGCTGAGTGGGAGGCACTCTAGATGTCTCTGGCAAGATAGCTGAGTGTCGTGGCTGAGAGAAGAGAGGACCGAGGGTGAGAGGTTGGTCCTCACTTACCCTAAGCTCTGGATCTCGAGCCTCTACTCCATCCAATTCTCCTTCCGCCCATGAGCAATCGCGAGGGTCAAATTCTGGAACATCCCTTTCCTGTCTTGTTTCCACCCATGCATTTAGTGGGTGTTCCTCATCAAATAACTCATCAACATCAATTTGAGATGATAATGCTTCCCTCTCTGCAAAACGTTGCTCCCAATGACTACCTGCAAAAGTCATTAGCCTTGCCTCGCTCTTCTTTTGTCTATCTTTAATGCATTTCAGCTTCAACCTCATATTGTAGTGGCAATAGACCAACTTCTCTAGCCTAGTTGCACTCAACCTGTTCCTCACTTTTGTGTGAATAAGTGAGAAAGTGCTCCAATTTCTCTCACACTGGCTAGATGAAGTGGTCTGACTGAGTACTCTAATAGCAATCCTTGCAAGTGGACTTCTTTGACCAGTCTTGTAGTCTAACATAACCCACCACTCACCTACAAAAAAAAAAAACATACAATGAATTAGCACATAATACAAGTGATTTGTCATTTTGTTATGAAGTAAGCATGAGCTTAAGTCTGAAGGTTCTTACTCGGACCCATTCTGGTCACTGCTTCTTTAACATCATAATCTCTGTAGATGTCCAACTTCAGTTTAAATCTGTCCATCTACAGTATAATACAGTTGCTAAGTGTAACTCCAAAAGTATATTGAATACATGAAAATGGAATGAAGTTTTTAACTTGGCGTACCTCTATCATAGCATCTATTCTTTCGTCCATGCTCCTAGATAATCTCCGATGACATTGATTGTCCCCTGGAGCACCTCACCATCATTGTGAGGGGAATCACTATATTGATGCCTAGGGTTAAAGAAATACCCTATATGTACAAAACATGTCTAGTAAGTTAGAAATTCAACTCATGCTAATAAGAAATATGCACAATAAGATAATACATTTACCTGCTGCATGTAAATCGTGGTGGAGTGTGGACTCCCATCTTGCATCAATAATTCTCCACCATTTTTGATATGCCTGCGGATGCTTCTCTCTCAACCTTTCCTTGGCTTTATCCATAGCCTCATATAAGTAACCCATGTCATTCTTGTCCTCTCCATCAACCATCCTCAACACTTGTACAAGAGGCTCTATTAGCTTCAAATATAAATGATTTCTCCCAAAAACGATGGTCACTGATCAAGCAAGAAATCTCATGTGCGACATCTCTGGATTCCTCTCTCAATGTAGCCACATGTGCCAAGTACTCAGAACTGTGATAAGAGTGCCCAACTCATGTCTAAACTTATGCAGACTCTCCAATGCAATAAATTGTGAGGCAAATCTGTTGGGCCAGGACGAATTATGTCATGTCCATCTGTGCACTCTCTCATCATATGTAAGATTCTATTGTGTCCATAATAAAAGTAGTAATCATTTGCGCCTTGGACACCAAGTCATGCACATGTTTATCTTTCCCAATATCCTCCATCATCAAGTCTAAGGAGTGTGCTGCACAAGGGACCCAATAAAGATGATGTCGTTTTACCATCAATTTTCTTCCAGCTGCCTTGTAACTAGCTTCATTATCAGTGACAACTTGGACTACATTTTCCTCGCCAATTTCATCAATCATCTCATCCATCAGCCTAAACAAGTAATCTGCATTTTTATTGTCCACTTGCATCTACAGATTTCATGAACACTGTACCCTCACTGCAATATACAAGAAAGTTAATCATAGACCTTCTTGTTGTTCCGTCCATCCATCACACATAAGAGTACAACCTCTTGCCATCCATATATCTTTGAATGATGCCACCCAATCCTTTATCTCAGTCAATTCCTCTTCAAGATATTTGCCATAAATCTCCTTGGTGTAGGAGCTTTCAAACCTGGGCCTGCCTCACCAACTGAATCTATCATTGTCTGGAAATAAGGACTAGATGCTGTATGGGCTGGGACCCCTGCATGCAAAAACCATTTTACAATGTTTTTAACTGCATGTTTGGCGGAAGCAGCTGTGGCCTTTACCCCTTTCATGCATGCTTTATGCCAGGCTGTTTTGATGAAGGTTTCCTGTGCAAAAATGTGTCAAGCCCACTAGTTGGTCCCGTTCCCCTCATTGAACCACCTCTCCTGATAGGTGGTGCCGGTGGCCGTGTTACACTAGCCCCTGATGATGATCCTTCTCTTGTACTATGGAACCTCCGCATGTCACTTTCTAACATGGCAGCACGCCGACTCTGCCGTAGTCCTTCTCGATATTCTCTCATTAGGTGAGAGATCCTCATAATCTGTATCATCTGAGTCCTCAACATCAACAGGAATTGTCTTCCTTTCATTGCAGCCTTACTTTTTCCCTTCCCAGAAATCTCTTCATGCAGTTCTTCTTGATGTTGAATACGTATGCCTCTTTGTTGTTGTCTTCCAGCCATGTACTCTTTCATCTCATTCACTAACTCCGTGGACAATGCTTGCATTTTACTACATTTGTTCCAATGCCTGCAATGTGTTGTTTTAGGCGGTATACACCTCCATTCATTTCCTTACCACAGTGGTTACACCGCACTCTCTTAGAGGCAGCATCAATAAGGACACCGTGTTTCCATCCAATGTCTACTTGTGGTGCTCTTCCTCGTGTCCCTCATCAGCCATACTTGCTAATCCTATAACAAATTAAGAATACAAACACATTCATGTGTAAGTATACAATTATAAACATAATTACATCTAATATAACCCTATTAGGGTGAAATTTAGAGATTTTCTCTAATTCCGAAATGAATAGTTCCATATCATAGAAAGGCATGATTAAGTCAATTAAGTGATTGGAACACTTAATGATCTCTAATTGTGCTAATACAACAAAAGCCCCAATTTTCAAACCCTAATTAGGGTGAAATTGAAGATTTTCTCTAATTTCCTGAAATTAAATAGTTACATTATCAAACAAAGGCATGATTAAGTCAATTAAGTGATTGAAACACTTAATGATCTCTAATTGTGCTAATACAACAAAAGCCCCAAATATCAAACCCTAATTAGCCAATTAGGGTGAAATTTGGAGATTTTGTCTAATGACAAATGTAAGGGAAGAATAAGAAGATATAAGAAGATTAAACATGTGTACATGTGTTTTCATTTTTTCAGAATTTATAACTGAATTTCGAAATTAAAAAATGAAATATACCTTAAGAAGAACAACTTCTTCCTTGCTTGAGTAAGATCTCTTGAGATCTACTCAAGAAGATCTCCCTGGATGTGCTCCTTCTAACCTCTTTCAAACTTGAAAGAGAAGATAGGGTTTAGAAGAAAAAGTAGAAGAGGAAGGAGAAGAGGAAGAGGAAGAAGAAGAGAAGAACAAGAAGAGAAGAGGAGGAGGCGGCTGGGGAGGACGCCGCGGCGGTGGAGGAGGCCGGCGGCGGCGGTGGAGGAGGCAGCCCGAGCTGGGGGGGGAGGGGGAGCACCTTCCTTCCTTCCTAGGACACCAAAACCTGCATCTTTTGGTGTCCTCGGGTGGGAAGGGGCGAAATAAGGGGGATCGACCGCGGATCGATCGGGATCGACCCTTATCGGGTCGGATCGACGCCGGATCGATCGATTCGACCCGATAAGGGTCGATCCGGCGCCTTAAGTTCAAATTTGAACTGAACCGGCCGGATCGACTGAATCGAGCCGGGATCGATCGATCCCGGTTCGACTCGAGCGATCCAACTCAGATCCTACTGAGTTGGGTCGATCCAGCCGGAAATGTGGGGTTTTGGGGTTCTTCAAGGGGGAATCGACCCTTGGGGGGTCGATCCGATCCGGGATCGAGCGATTCTGGCTCGATCCCGGCGATTCTTCCTTCCATGCTCCATATACTTCTATAAATTTGTTGTTTATTTAAGAATACAATATGTCATTTAGCAAACCGAATATTGAATTTTGAATAACATTTGTACAGTAAATTATAATTCCATTAATTTTAAAAGTTAGGATATGTGATAGAAGCAAATTAATGGTTAATCCTATTGTGCAGGCTGTTGAGTTGTTGGGTTAATGACGCCATGAGGCCTAACATCTGAATTTTCAACACAAAAAATTTACATCCAGGTTTATTGTATAGATTTCAAATATTTCTTAATTTTTTTCATGGCAATGTTTCATTTATTGAGCTTAGATAATTAAAAGAATATTGATCTAATATTAAGTAGAATTGAAATTGATCATAGTAAATAGCGACAATAATTTTTGTTATTTAAATAGAGTGCATATCAAATGTTTTTCACTGATAAGCCATGCAGACATTTGGAGCTTTTTTTAAACATTTCTTTCTACTCTCTAACATATATTCGGTTTTTCATGAATATTTCTTTCTACACCTATCAAAATGAGGCTATCATATTTTACATATGTTGTACTTCCTTTAATAGTTATAATCATTTTGATAATAAAATATAAAATTTTATTAATATATATGAAAATCAAATCTATAAACTTTCCGTGCATCGCACGGGCATAGGACTAGTAACAAAAATAAGCAGTTTCTGAAATGCATTAAGCATTTGGATTAGAATGACAAAATGATCACATTTCTTTACCTATTCATCTCATCTTTCTTGAAATGGAATTATCTTCCTTAGTCCACATAGGCACATACCCAAACTAACATATTCCACTGTCCCTTAGGTTTGTCAATGTCTCTGGTTTGCATTGCATTATTGAGTCGCTCCTGGCCTCACCTCAAGGAAATGGAACCACATCTTCACAAACCAGGGCTTGTTGACACGGGGGAAAAAATATACACATAAATATGTCGGTCGGACGGACACAATGAATG
>JACBKR010002369.1:0-35421 GCA_014218235.1 Colocasia esculenta
GTGGGTTTGTGTGTTTGCCGGGTTCGATGGTCTGGCGCCTATTCCAGAATGCCTCTCTAGTCGGGTACCCTAGGTTCTTTGAGAGCCAGGCACATTGTGTTTGTTGTGCTCAGGGCGTGTCCCGGTACGGTGTGTACCATGGCGGTCTGTGTCGTCTTCCTAGACACTCTCACTCTTGAGTTTGAGTTGTACGTCCGATAGAGGGAAAGACGATAGTGGGCAGTGACTCGTGTTTGCAGGTGTGCGGTCGCTTGTAGCTCACTCGTGGTTGTGGGTATAGACACTAGTAGACATACTGGGCCCCAGCTAGTCTTATTTTCTAGTGCCTCACTTTAGGGAGCTCAGGCTAGAGTCCCTAAAGGTGTCAGGCATGGGCCTGCAGCTGTGTGGTCTGCAGGTGTGGTGATGCTTGGTCTCCACTATTCTTTGGCTTTACTGTATGGTGTGGAGCGACAGTTGGACCTTACGTCCGTGACTGCGAGACTGCGAGGTGATTCTTGTGCTGTGTTGTCCAGGTTGTATACTGACGTAATAAACTAATAGTCCGTTCATGTGTGGTGGCGTTGTTCTTTCCAACTCGTGCTTTGCCTGTGGTTGTGGCTTGTGAGTGGTGACTCACCAGTTGTGGTTTGACTCGCTATGGTGTGCCTTGTTGGAGGCACAGTTGTGTTAAGGTTCTGTGTGTTGTGATTTTGTGGTGGCAGGTATCTGTACCCTTTGTGGGTAGCCATTTGTTGTGGTACGCAGTGTATCAGTCTTTTTAGGTGTTGAGGTGGAGCTGTGCTCCGTGGAGGTCGTGTTGTAGGACCTTCCAGTTGTTGTGTTGTACCCTTTTGAGGGTAGTCTTCCTGGGTGTTCGTTGTTTTAGGGTATAATGGACTAGCTCCTTGTTGGCAGTCCTGTTACCCTTGTGCTTGTGGTTCACCTGTGAGGCTTGTGGCCTAGGCATTGCTGTTCTTGTTGTGGACTGGTGTTTCTGTACTAGTCCTGTTGGTTTCTTTAGTTTCTGCAGACTATGTTAGATAGTGAGTTTTATTTAATTACAGTTTAATTATGTTTAATGTGATTATGTTGTGATTTGGCCTTCGTTGTTGCCAGTGAGACCCTTTGCGGTTGAGGTCTCTTTAGTTTTCAGTTGTTGTTTTTGGGGGGGTCTCTGTTGAGCTGTGACTTTTTGAGGCTCACTCCCTTATAGTTCTTTTCAAGTGCTAGCCGTGTGTTGGCTTGCAGTGGTGTTTGTGGCAAAATTGTACCACAAATATTGAGTCAGAATTGTGTTTAGTGTGAGCTTTGCCCCTTCAGGGTTTGGCCCAGGTAGTTGTACTTTTTTCTCTTGGACATGTAATAATGTATTGGGACAATGTAATTGGTGGAAATGAGTATAAATGTATGTACTTTCTTGTATATTATACTCTTGTGGTTGTCTTTTATATTCTTTCTAGACGTGTGTGTGAGATATCCCTTGCGAGACTTCAGTCCGATCACGTGAGGCAGACTTGGATATGGAGCCTTATTGGGCATAATTATCTAGGGTTGCTACAAATATCAACATGAGTCTCTACACTTTAAAACATGAGATTTCAGTTTGCATGGCATTCCAGACTTTCAAGATAGAGTTTCAATCAATCACATGAGGAGAAGATCAATCAAGCTATTTAAGAACAAATATAATAAGTTTCATGTATTTAAAGCTTTTACATATTGTTACGGTTTGTAACCGGGGTCGGCTCAAGCCGAGGTGACCTGTCGAGGTGGCCTAGGCGAGGTGTCTTAGTCGAGACGACCGAGCCAAGTTGGTTGGGCCGAGGTCTACTTAGCCGAAGAAAGATTCGTGCTCCGAGCTTCTCAACGAGGAGGCCAAGCCTACCGGAGTCGCTTGCTCTGAGCTTCTCCTCAAGGAGTGGAACGCCAAGTGAGAGATCTGGTGATGAGTGCTCTATGTCCCGACATCCAAGAACCTGTAGAGCCCCCTAAGGGATCTCGGTGAGGAGACACTCTCATGCTCAAGTTAGTAGCTAGCCGAGCAAAATGACAAAGTTAGAGGAGCAGAACTGCATACTTGCGTCTAAAGAGTGTCTGCCTCTTTTATAGGGGTTGGTTACCCAAGGTAACTGCTAGGCCAGTGTGTGATCCTCGCACCACATTGTCGTAACTGCCACCTGCTCGTCACAGTAGCTGCCTTGTCACCATGCAGAACGTGGTCTTCATGGCTGCCGTTACCGAGCGCATGACTTGGGGACACCACTTTAGAGGTTAACGCCTCGGCCATTACGCAAGCCACGCTCCAAGAATCTCACAGATACGTTGTGCCTGGCACCAGTCAAGGCCGAGCTGGATAAACCTCATCCTTGGATGAGCCGAGGTTGTCTTCCCAAGGAATGTGAAGAGGTCGATCTAGTCGACAATAGGATCTAGTTTAAGCCACGTCAGGATGTCGTCTCTGGTACTCTGGGAGGTCAGCCGAGCTGAGGCTCCAGTTGATTTGTGGGAACTAACCGTGTCATTAGCCCCCCAGGTTCACGTCGGATCACTCTAGTGGGCCAAGGTGAAGCTGTTGTCTTGAACTTCTTTGCCGACGACACGTGGCTTTCCATGTGGCTCTACCAGCCCACGTGGTCTGCCGCATGTCCCATTGCCCCATAGACTGCACCATCGTCATGATGGCAGAGTTATCTCAAGAGCAGTGCGCAACGTCAACCATCGCGTCACCGTCTCGACCCCTACGTGCCATCATCACACTCCTCACAAGTCACACTCTCCATAGTCCGAGGAAAAGCTAGGTAGTCATTCCAGAGCCGCGATGCGGTAAGATCTGAACAGTCGTTGAAGATGATGAATCCTATTCCTCGGATTTGATTACCCCTCAAGCACTGCAGATAGTGTAGTTTGTGTCTAAAACACCACCCTTGCTTCCGTACACGAGAATTTCAAGTGAGAAGACCAGTCGACAAGCCACTGTGCTTCCATTCAACGTGTTGGAAAGTTTCATCATTGGCCATCCAAGCTTCCATCGCTCAGTCTTCATTCCCCACTTGCTTCCTTCAGAGATAAGCAATGAGTTCCACCTCTTCCTCTAGTTCTTCTACATGTCCTACTTCCAACCCTCGCCTCGAGAGGGTTCTTCATCTGGAGGTTCTCTTTCCGAGAATCCCTCCACTTTGGTGTCATCTGAAACGACCTCGCTCCTTTGTCCTGCCAAGACGAGGACATCTCCTCCAAAGGCAGGTCACCCAATGCTCACACATCAGATCCTATTGAGGAGTCCTCCACTCTAGAGGTCACTCCTGGGAATTACATACCTAGGAAACCTTCTTCTTACACCTCAGAGTCGCGTCGGCATGCCGACACCATAGCCTACAAGTGGTACTGCACTAATGATGAGACCTTTCACTGGATGAAAAACCATCCTGGTCTCGACTTCCCTGAGGGTTCCATCTTGTACTGCTCCAGAAAATTCCGAGCTCACTTCATCATGGAGTGCGGGGTCTACATCTACTCTGAGGTCGTGCGAGCCAGCCTTCGGTTTCCTTTACACCATTCATTATTCTTCTTCTTCTCAATCTAGGATCCGCTCCTTCACAGCTGACCCTCAACTCTTGGAGGTCGGTTGTAGACTTCCTGGCCGTTTGCACCCTGGCAAAAGTATAGCCGACCACTCACCTTTTCTTTTACTACTTCTTAGTAAAAACTTTCGGCGACTGACTGTATTTTGCAGCTCAGATGGGGTAGCTGGACTTTTGCTAGGGCACAAATGGCCAGGAAGCTGACAACCGACCTCTTAGAGTTGGGGGTCAGCTGCGAATACCATCCTCTATCCACAACTGGAAGAAGAATTTTATCTTCATTTACTTCCCCACCGGATGGCCCTTCCCGACCACTTGGTCAATAGTAAACATTTGAGACAAAGCTTTTCATCCTCCTACCCTCGTCGCATCTGAGCTCTCAAACATCAAGTCTCTACAGGCGGTGGAGTCCTCTGACCTATACGAACCATCCGACGAGTTGTTCGAGTTAATTACCGAGGCCAGTCGAGGTCAGATTTCCTACCCGACGCTCCCCTTCCGCCTCTGTCGTTAAATTCTAAGAACTAACTCGACCTTTTTGTTACAACAATGGCTGACAAGGGTAAGTCACCAGCAGCTCAGAAAACTGCCAAGGGAAAGAATGCTTGTCCTATGGGGCAAGCAAAGTGCGACAAGTCCTCAGAAGAGGCCAAGAATGGAGCGAGCCGACGATGATGTCGTCGCCCCTCCAGCTGACACACTAGAGAAACAACAAGCGTTGAAGACCTAGCGGACGAGGAGGACACCCGAGCGACCGCGAAAACTAGTGGTCACCTGGTTGGCCGATATCCCAGACACCCCCATCTCGGGATCTTCCCAGACTCTCTGATTACCACAGTCAGGGAAAGAGTGCTCTACCATGGAGTGGGGTCGGCGGTCTGTTCCTGCCGGAGCCAAGGCCTGCACCTCGAGCTTGAAGGTGAATGAGGTCGTCGAAGACCTCTACCGAACAATGCAAGACTAATTGGTGTTGGTCGGGACTCTACTCCATAAGGCTAAGACGACTTGGGCCAGCACTGCTCGATAAGTAGCCGAGGTCAAGAAGAAGGCCGAGGCAGCCGAGAAGAGGGCCGAGGGGGCCAAAACGCTCCTTGCTGACGAAGAACAATGAGCATCAAAGGCCGAGGACAAAGTTGCTCGGCTAGCACAGGTAGCTGACAAGTTCAACAAGTCCTTCCATACCGAGAAGGAAGCGTACGAGGGTACGAAGGCCCAGATCAACAAGCTAGCTGAGGAAGAGTGTGTCAAGGCAATCGTCGAGTACCGCAAATCTGAAGCTCTCAAGGAAGAGGTTGACAAACTCTTGCAGGCGGGGTATGACTTCTGCCTTGAACGTCTCCGAGACCTCTATCCTGACTATGATTTATTGGGTTTGGTGAACGATGTTGAGGATGCAGTCATCGAGGAGGTAGTCGATGATGCACTGGCTGCTGCCCTCGAAGAGGGCCTCGAAGTAACCGCCGAAGCCGTCATTGCTGACACGTATGTTGTACCAGACACCGAGGAGACCCAAGTCGGCACGGATGATATCATTGCGGCTTAGGAGCCCGAGCCAATGATCACAACAAATGTACCCTTCATCATTCTTTGGCACTCTGCCAAGGCCTTTTGTATTTTCTTGTTTATCAATACACTCTTTTTTCTCACCAATTGCAACTTTTTTGCTAATGGCAACATTTTTCATCTTCGGGTCATCGGTGCTCTCCAAGAACTTGACCTTAGGAACTTTAGTACTAGTCAGCCAAGACCATAGCATAACTTACGTCGCCACTAACTGGTTCTGACCTGGTCTTCCCATGTGTTGGCTTCCCCGACATCCACAACTATTAGCCGACATGTAACAAAATGTAAAGTTCGTCAGTTGATCAACCTGAGAGTGCCGAAGTGAACTTTTCTAACCTTGATGACCGAAGTTATATTCGAGAACGTATACTTAGTTATAGTTCCATGACCTAGGGGGTCGGGATGAGATATAACCTAACCACTCACGCATAACCGTATTTGTCGAAATCAATCGAGCCTTGTTGTTGACTTCGTCGACACCTCTACAACGCTAACCTTGTCGGTGGTGATCCCTTAACGACTCACCATCCGATGGGGGACGATCCTATAAAGTGATTAGACACCTTCAAAAATTGGGAATTAGGCCCCATGTCGGCTAGACCACCACATCAGCCATCAAGTCCAACGCTGATCAACCATACTTCTTTACTAGTGTCGAAGCGACCTCATCTTCTTCATGCTTTCTACATGTCGGACATCGTATCCACGTCCCTGACGAGTGCCGAAGTAACCTTATCTAGCAGACTACGACATCCACGTTCCTCACAAGTGCTGAAGTGAACTCTTATGTGCTTGATCAGTTGGGCCCCTCCGTCTGCTCATGAGGTCGGGGCAGTCGAGAGTGCCGAAGTGACCACCTCGTGGTGCCTCCACCAAAACATTGTATTGTGGGAGGAGAGGTTTCAGGACTTGGTCTTTTTCTCCGTCTACCCATGGGGTCAGTCCAACTAAGAGTGTCGAAGTGATCGCCTCGCCCTGCCTCCACCGACACTTCAAACCGTGGGATGAGAAGAATCGTGTTCTCCGTTCGCTCATGGGGTCGGAGCAGCCGAGAGTGCCGAAGTGACCACCAAGCGCTTCCTCCACCGATACTTCAAACTATGGGAAGAGAAGCTTGTATTAACTTGTATTGTCGGGACCAGCCGAGTGCCGAAGAGACCTTGTCAAACTGACTCCACCGACGCTAATACGATGTTAACAGACAACGATGCTATGACACAACTTGTTGATTTCATATGTTGAACATCAGGAGGCCTGAGATCGACCAAAGAGAGTAAGGGAAACCATACTAACTTTTAGTAGCGATTCCCACATACGACACCAAAATGTTAAGGTTTGTAACGGGGGTCGGCTCAAGCCGAGGCGACCTACCAAGGTGGCTGAGGCGAGGTGTCTTAGCCGAGATCACTAAGCCAAGTTGGCTGGGCCGAGGTCTGCTTAGCCGACGAAAGATATGTGCTCCGAGATTCTCACTTAGGAGGCCAATCCGATCAGAGTCACTTGCTTCGAGCTTCTCTCCGATGAGTGAAAAGTGGAGGTGAGAGATTTGGTGACGAGTGCTCTATGTCCCGATGTCCAAGAACCTATACAGCCCACCAAGGGATCTCGGTGGCAAGACACTTCGACGCTCAAATCAGTAGCTAGCCAAACAGAATGGCTTAGCTAGAGGAGCAGAACAACATATCTGCATCTGAATAGGGTTTTTGTAACAACCTAGATTTTAAAATCTTAAATAAATAGGAATATATATATATATAATTAGTAAAGAGATTTGATTAAAGGCACACCAATCGACACGACAATGGATAAAATAGTCAACAATCGATATGGGGTGGTCAGCAATTGATATTTAACTAGGTTTATAACATCAATCGGTAAAAATATAATAGCAATCGATATTGCCTCAGGGCAAACGATGTGTATAACAACAATCGATGTTTGCTTAAGGGCAATCGATTTTATAAAGACAATCGATGTTCAAGGACAATCGATGTTGGTCAGCAATCGATGTGTAAAGGAGCAATCGATGTTGGTCAGCAATCGATGTGTAAAGAAGCAATCGATATGGATTATAAAAGTAATCGATGTGTAAAGGAGAAATCGATATGGATTATAAAGGCAATCTATGCATAAGGTAATTGATATATCAATTCGACTGGCCAAGATATAACGCTGTTAGTCGAAGTGGAATTTCATATATGATGAAGTTAGACTTCAGATATGACGAAGTTAGCTTCGATTGATCACGACACATCGTACATGACGAAGTGGAACTTTGTATATGACGAAGTAGACTTGTATAAGACGAAGTTGTGCTTCGGATATGACGAAGTTAGCTTCGATTGATCATGACCAAATCATACATGACGAAGTGGAACTTCGTATATGACGAAGTTAGCTTCGACTGATCATGACCAAATCATGCATGACGAAGTGGAACTTTGTATGTGACGAACTTAGACTTCGGATATGACGAAGTTAAGTTTCGGCTGATTACGACCAAATCATGTATGACTTCATACATGACGAAGTTACTAGTCATTGCCAAACTATAAAATTCATATTAGTTAAATACCCAATAATAAAAAGGGGGTTAGTTAAGATAAATATGGGAAGTATTGACCCTAACCATGATTAAAATCCGTGTCTAGCAAGGAGTCCAAATCAGTTTCCTAAAACTAACCAAATAGGAACAGACCTATTATGAAAACAACTCCTATGGAAGTTCTGAAACATAATAGGACTCTTACCAAGAGTTTAAGTAAGATCTGGCTCCCTTGGGCCTTGGCCCTGTCCTCAGGGTCATGATGGACCTGCTAGTCACGACGGTGTCGCGATAGCATGGTCGGTCGCAACAGGCTTGTTGTCGCGCACGCCTTGGGCATCGCATCATTGACGTGACGACCAAGGGCGTCACGTTCTTGTCCCGCCGTCTGAAGTGACGCGACTTCGTTTTGACCGTTCTGACCGATTGTCCTTTCTGTCAGAACTGTTACCCATCTAGCTAGCCCAAAGGGGGGGTGAATGGGTTATTAAAAAATTGATCTTTGATTGAAACTGTTCACTAATAAGATTACACAACAACTTAAACGAAAGTTAGAGTTAGAGGAAATGAAACAGCAAGCGCACAAAACACAGCCACAAGACACAAGGATTTTATCCTGGTTCGGAACTCCTATCCACAGGAGACCTACGTCCAGTCCCTGAGCAATACCTCAGGATATCACTATCAAGGGTACTATCCCCCTCACGGATCCTTACATCCAGCCACAACCGGTCTTCCTTCAACCTGAAGGGAAAACAACCACCCTGGATACCACCAGGTCTTCCTTCACACAGAAGGGAATACAACCACCCTAGATACCACCAGGTCTTCCTTCACACAGAAGGGAATAAAACTAATAAAAGTAAGCACAAGAACAGGCTTCAGGAACTAGCTCAAACAGCTATAGTCTGAAGCAAATAAGCCTCAAGAGAGAAAGGATTTTGACACTGGTTTCTCTTAAAAGACTTCACTAACTCTCACAGGAATTTCTTTTTCAACACAGAGAGCTAAAGAGCTGAGATCTATTGGAATGGAGTGCTTCGCTCTTGTTTTCAACTACTGAAGACTTGAAGGATTGGCTATTCTCTATCACAGAATGTTGTTCTCTTCAAAAGTGTCCTTCTCAGTCTTGTAGTCTTGTATTTAAGCTTCTACTTGAAATTTGAACGTTAAAGAACCGTTGTCTCTCATTCTGGTGTACGTTAGACTGGTCTGCAAGGAAGCTCAGTCTTTTATCCTTTAGTACACGTCAAAGAAATGTTTGATATCTTGTATCTTTTGTGTCCAACGTTGTACAGATAAATCTTGTCAGGTATCTGCAAGCATATCAACAATAAATAGGAGACAGCTAGGGCTGTCGTTGATTGTCAGTCATAGTTGGAAAAGATATTGCTAGATTTAGCAAAGCTCCTTTCTGTCAAAATAAAGATGTAGACAGAATAGCACAATAGTGGAAGATATCGTTTGCATGCATGAGAGATACGTTCAGAGTGCATTGAATGCATAGCAGTCAAACAGACGAGATACGACTTTGACTATTCAACGTATATTAAAGAGTATGATATAAAATGAAATCGATATAAACAAAGCTGATGCTTTTATGACTTATGAAATCGTTATAAGTTGATAGGCAAATCGTTATGACAGAGAACCATTAAATCATAATAATGAAATCGTTATAAGCACTTATGAAATCGTTATAAACAAAGCTGATGCCTTTATGACTTATGAAATCGTTATAAGTGATAGGCAAATCGTTATGATAGAGAACCATTAAATCATAATATGAAATCGTTATAAGCACTTATGAAATCGTTGTGACAAAAGAGAATCGTTATGAATTCTTCAGAAATCAGTTATGAGATGCAAGTCGTTGTGTTTCTGAAGAAATCGATATGAAATACTTAGCAAAAGGAAGTCGTTGTGAGTTCTAAGAAATCGTTACGACAATATAGAGTCGTTGTGACGAGCAAGTCGTTATAGCTCTAAAGAAATCGTTATGACAACTTAAGAAATCGTTACGGCGACAAGTCGTTGCGAGTTCTAAAGAAGTCGTTATGACAACTTAAGAAATCGTTGCGACGAGCAAATCGTTACGAGGTCTTAAGAAATCGTTATGACAACTTAAGAAATCGTTACGGCGAGCAAGTCGTTGCGAGTTCTAAAGAAGTCGTTATGACAACTTAAGAAATCGTTGCGACGAGCAATCGTTACGAGGTCTTAAGAAATCGTTATGACAACTTAAGAAATCGTTACGGCGAGCAAGTCGTTGCGAGTTCTTAAGAAATCGTTATGACAACTTAAGAAATCGTGTCGACGAGCAAATCGTTATGGTGTAAAAGAAGTCGATGCAATGACTTAGGAAAGAATATGAAGAGTGAGAGTTTTACCTGATTGTCTTGAACTTCCTTTTACTTTTATTTCCTGTCCTCAAGGCTCAAGTAATTCATTAGTTGTTTTGTTAATCATCAAAATTATATATAAATAGTGAATTAATTTATATGGGGAAAGTTTGGTCATCAATCTCCCCCTTTTTGATGATGACAAAATATACTAAACAGCATAAATGAAACAGACATGTTTTTCAGAGTTGCTTTAGTCTTCTCCCCCTTTTTGTCAATAAGCAAAAAGATAGTCTATGAGACAAAGAAGAGAGAAAGCTTTGGATTAATTAGGAGTAAGATAATACAACGGAGACAAAAGAGAGGCATGCTGGGAAATGACAGCCCATGCCTTGATCTCCATATCTTCAAAAGTCTGGTGGAAAACACCAGGAGCAACTGAGAAGAAGAAGAACCCATGGCTGGAGTGATCCTCTGAATGTATAGCTGCCGCTGCTCTTCCAGGAATTCTCCATACTGATCTCTGTCCAGTATGAATCTGAAGTAGGTGCTTTTTCCAAAACTGGCACGATGGAGAAATCTATCCAGAGAGATTGGATAGAAAATCTTCTGATCAAGAAGATCCTTCTTTAAGGCATAGAAGGCAGTATATCTGGCTGCCCACTGAACATAGATCTCTTGAATGGGATTTATGGAGTTGAGATCCAAGAAGGCTTCGGCTGATAGAATAGGCTTAGCTTGACGGATCAAGGAACTGTTGATGGCTTGCAACTGAAGATGGGGTTCCTTGTAGAGCGTTTCCCATACGGAGGGAGAAAGCCTCTCACACTCAGAAATGAGTGGAGCCAAAACTTGGGAGGAAATGCGGCCAGAGTGGTATTCTCTGAAAATAAACCGCAAAAAGGAAGGCATTCTACCCTGCTTAGCTGACATTCTGCCCATCTGCTTAGCAAACATATCAAAGGCATGGGAGCCTGCATCTGAGTCAAACACTAAGGAGTGTAGCTTCGGCAGAAGAACTGGAGAGTCAACTTTGAGGTTTGCAAAATCCACTGTGAGGGGAAGATTTATTGGATGTTCTGATCTCAGCATCACTATGGCTGAATGAAATTGGTAGAACTGGACTTCAGGCAGCTTGTTCAGGTAGCAGAAATCACTGTACAACTGGAAGTTCTTGGCTATCCTGATCTCTTTCAGAATGATGAATGGGCCCCAAGAGGTCTTATGCCGAAGAAGGAACCACTCAGAAAGAGTGAGTGGGTGATCTCTATGGGTAAGGGTTTCTGCACGGGCAGTCAAGTATTTGGAGTACTGAGGCTTGTTTCCCTTGACGCTGGCCCACTGTGCTTCAGTCTTGAACTCAGTCCCCTCATAGATTTTGGATTTTTGAAGTGGGAGAACTGGCAAAGAGGAAGAACAATGTTTAGATGCTCAGAGAGGTTGAGGAAGGGAATACCATAGATAGTGGAAAGGATACATTTTTGAAGGTATTCCTATAGATGGATCTTCTCTGAGGTCGAGGGTAAGAGAGTACCAAAGAGGAGGAAATAATGGTGTGGAAGGGATGCTGACAGAGGATGAATGTTTCCTCTTCTTCTTGGCAGGACTGGGAGGATCAGTCCTGTGGACATGAGTGGCAGTGGATAGTATGGAGATGAGGGTACTTCTCTCAAAGTCATCCGGAAGATTAGTGTCAAAGTCACTGTGAATTTGAGGTGATTCCGGAATGAAGTGACAGAAGAAGAGGAGTAGGAGTAGGAGGATAGAAGAGATGTTTGGGATTGAAGGATGAAGATGGGTGAACTGGAGTAGTTTTAGAGAGAGGTGAAGATGGAGCTGAGGTTTGAGAGGAAGTGGGAGAGAAGGAAGGTTGAGATGGAATGATAGAGGATGAGGTTTGGGTGCGAGGCATAGGGTGTTTGAAGGTTGGTGGAGCTGGAGGGGCTGTAGAAGAAGATGAAAGTGAGGAGGGGATTGGAGTTGCAAGAGTAGAAGTTTCAGGGGCCTTGGTAGCTGCTACTGGCTCTTCCCTTTTGCTTGACCTTCGCTGACAACTGCAGACGGCCCAGATGGCCTAAATTCATGAGATGGTCCTGACTGAATGCACTGATGGCCCAGATGGCCTGATGAGATGGCTGATGACCTGATGCTTGCACTGAGGGCCGATGGCCCTGACTCTTGTGCTGGTGGCCCTGGTGGCCGAGGAACAGCTGCTGGTCTGCTCTGAGTAGCAGAAGGAGAAAGTCCACCTGTCCTGGAAATGCTGATAGCATGGTCTTCATGTCTGACAATCCTTGTTGAACCACCTCATAGCATTTCGGACTGAAGACAGTTCAGAAGTGGCTGTAGCTTGACTGGCAAGAATGCCTTGGACACTGGACTGAACTGATGATAATATATCTCCTTGAGCCTTTAGTATGTCCATAACAGGCTTCAATTTACTTTCCTGTGGCCTTTCCTTGCCTTCTGTGAACCACTTTCTATTTTTCTCTGAGGTACTGGTTCTTCAAAATCACCATGACCTGTACTAGGTCCTTCATTACAGGGGCATTTTCAATGGGCTCCCCTGTGATGGTGCTTCTTCTGTACCAAGCTCTTGCTCCCCTGAATAGGAGCAGATTAACAACATTTTCTTGTTCCCCCAGAGTGGGAGCTTCTTCCAAAACAATGTCCTCACTGTGGCCTTCTGCCACTGATTCTGACATTTGAGGCTCACTTCCAATGGCTCCACTTGGCTAGGAGCTTCCTCCATTTCAATGTGACCCTCGGCCACAGAAGTAGATACTTGAGACACACTTGCAATTTGCTCCCCCTCAGTAGGAGCTTCATCCATCTACTTCCCTTTGCGCAACTGTTGGCTCCTCAGAAATAATATTTTCTGCATTGGATCTTTCAATATGGCCTGGTGCCATAGCTTCTGTCTCTGTAAGTCCACCTATTTCTGAAGTAACTGAGGTGGAAGGAAAGGAATCCAACACTTCTCTTAGAATAGAGGCAACTCTGGAGGTGGGCAAGGGATCTGCCACACCTGCTACTGCTTCTCCCATTGGAGTTTCTGGAGGACGAGAGTCAACCTCCATAACAGGTGATCCTGAAGTCTCTGCTTGTTCTTCCACTGCAGGTTCTGCTGCTGCTTGTTCTACTGCTACTGATTCTACCTCTAATTCTGCTGGTGGATCTGCTGCTTCTTCTGGAATCTCTGGACATCTCCAATGATGGCCTCTCCCTCTGCCACAGAGGTCTTGGTCCATATCCCATTCTGCACTGAGAATCCACTTTTCTTTAGGTTCCTGGACCTTATAGACTGGCCCATCTTTTCCACAACTGCCCCAGATAGATTTACTCCAAAATGGTTGAAAATCTTGGTAAGTAGATGAGCATAGGGCAATGAAACATTCAATTTGCTCTTTGTATCCCAGATTTGATCATGGGCAAACTTCATTCTCTCCATCATGACCTCGGCCATGTTAATCTCCTTTTGCTGGATTACCCAGAACATCATATCGAATCTGCCCTAGTACAAGTTGAGAAGGTGGCACTGCGGGGAACTATGATTTGGCAGATAATAAAATGAAGTAAACGGTTGAATGCAGTCATCTGATTGATATCCAATTTCCGTCTCTCAGCCTGAAACCTGGACCTATAATGCCAAGACCCTTTGCTTGATCGTTCACTGTGTGAACCCCACTGTGTCCAGAAGTCTTCACCCCAAACAACAAGTGCAAAAGCTCATGATCTACTTTAATTTGGATACCCTTTACAGAAGAGACAAGGGACCCATCCGCCTCTGACCTTAGACAAACATAAAAGGCTTTCACCAGGTCGGGATAGCTTACCTCGGTGAAGGTGGCAATATCCATCCACTGCATCCTCTCAAAGTTTCTGCTATACTGCTCATGCCATTCTTTTCTAGATTGGATACATCCACTGCTTTATTTCCGCAAACCTTCGTCTGACGAATGTAAACCTTTCCTGCTGCTCAGGGGACAAATACTCAGCACTGTAGCCCCTACACTTCCGGAGATCACTGGAGCGGCCATGGGTAGAGTGGAGAAAAGGTTCTGGAGAAAGGAGATGATGGAAGGGATGGAAGCCCTCAAGGGATTCTTCGCGGGAAGAAGAGAAGGCTTCAAATCTTGCGGAGAGTCGATGCCGGAATCGTTAGGGCATCGGCTTTGGGCGAACAGATAAAGGAGAAGGAAGGGTAAAGGTGGGAGATGAGTCGTTCCCACAACGATTTGACTAATTAATAATACTTTATCGAAAAAGGAGGCGCCAAAAAGGGTAACGGCAGAAAGCGACAAAAAGGTTTGACGGGTCAAACTATTTTTAACACAATAGCGGTCAAATAAAGTAAATAAGCTGAGTTTTGCTTAATGCCAGAGGAGAGAGAGAAGATTTCATTATAATCTGAAAATTTATATGCCAATTTAAATACAGAAATCTTTTCACAAATTGCACATCCCTAATTCCCTCTAAGAGATGTAAATCTCTCTTCAGGTAGGGCTTTTGTGAAGATATCTGCCAATTGACCATTTGTATCTATAAAAGAAATTTCTAAGTTACCACTAGCTACATGATCTCGAATGAAATGATATCTAACCTCAATGTGTTTAGTCCTTGAGTGTTGCACTGGGTTTTTGGTGAGGTTGATGGCACTTGTATTATCACACAGTAGTGGAATTGACTTGATATGAATGCCGAAATCCTCAAGTTGTTGCTTTATCCATAGGAGTTGTGTACAGCAACTTCCAGCAGCAACATATTCAGCTTCAGCTGTTGATAGAGCTACTGAGTTTTGTTTCTTGGAAGACCAAGATATCAGACATCCTGCAAGAAATTGACAACAACCACTGGTGCTCTTTCTATCTACTTTGCATCCAGCATAGTCAGCATCAGAATATCCTACTAAGTTTATTTCACAAGATTTTGGATACCAAAGACCTAAATCATGAGTTCTAGCTAAATATCTAATATTCTTTTCACAGAAATTAAATGAGACTCTCTAGGGTCTGCTTGATATCTAGCACACATGCATACACTAAATAAAATGTCTGGTCTACTAGCTGTTAAGTAAAGTAATGACCCTATCATACCTCTATAGTTCTTTTGATCTACCTTTTTACCATTTTGATCCTTGTCCATTCTGGTTGATGTGCTCATTGGCGTTGAAAGTGGCTTTGCACCTTCAAATCCAAATTTCTTTAACAGCTCTTTGGTGTACTTGGCTTGACAGATGTGGGTGCCTTCCTTCCCTTGCTTGATTTGTAATCCAAGGAAGTAGTTTAGCTCCCCCATCATACTCATTTCAAATTCTCCCTGCATAAGCTTTTCAAAGTACTTGCAAAGAGATTCATCAGTAGATCCAAAAATAATATCATCTACATATATTTGCACAAGTAGTATATGTTTGACTTTTGATTTTATAAATAATGTACTATCTACTTGACCTCTAGTGAAACCATGATCTAATAAGAAAGTACTGAGCCTTTCATACCAGGCTCTAGGTGCTTGCTTTAAACCATATAAAGCCTTATGGAGTTTAAATACATGATTTGGAAATTCGGTGTCATCAAAACCTGGAGGTTGTTCAACATACACTTCCTCTTTGATAAAACCATTTAAAAGGCAGATTTGACATCCATTTGAAATAATTTTAAATTAATGCAGATGCATAAGCAAGTAAAATTCTAATAGCCTCAAGTCTAGCCACAGGTGCATAGGTTTCATCAAAATCTATGCCTTCCTCTTGGGAATAGCCTTGAGCAACCAGTCTGGCCTTGTTTCTTGAGATTACTCCAGACTCATCCAGTTTATTTCTGAACACCCACTTGGTGCCAATAACTGAATGATTGGATGGTCTAGGAACAAGTGACCATACTTGGTTTCTCTTGAACTGATTTAGTTCATCTTGCATGGCTATTATCCAAGATTCATCAGTTAAAGCTTCATTGACTGTCTTAGGCTCTATTTGAGAGACAAAAGCTAAATAATCACAAGGAATTACATTACCTCTTGTTCTTACCCCTACAGATGGATCACCAATAATGTTCTCAAGAGGGTGATCTTTCTTATGTCTCCATTCTTTTGGAAGATTTGCATGTTGAATTTCAGTTTGCTGCAGTTCTTCCAGAGGTGGATCTTCCTTGTCCTCAATTGAGGTATTCTTTAATTTTTCGGACAAGTCATCTGCATCATCAATGTCACTAATTTCTTCCTTTTTCAAGGAAGGGTTAGATTCATCAAAAATAACATGCACAGTTTGTTCAATTAATAATGAGCGTTTATTGAAAACTCTATAACCTTTGGGTTTAGAAGTGTACCCCATAAAGATGCCTTCATCTGATTTGGCATCTAACTTACCAATGTCCCTTTTTCCATTGTTATGGATGAAGCAAGGACATCCAAATATTTTGAAGTGACTGATCTTAGGTTTCTTTCCCTTGTAGAGTTCATAAGCAGTCTTCTTCAGAATTGGCCTGATCATTACCCTATTAATGATGTAGCTTGCAGTGTTGATGGCTTCGGCCCAAAAATATCTTGGCAAGTCATATTCTGATAACATTGTTCTTGCCATATCCAAAAGAGTTCTATTTTTCCTCTCAGCAATTCCATTCTGTTGAGGTGTCCTTGGTGCTGAGAAGTTGTGCTCAATTCCTTGGTCATCACAGAACCTAGCAAACTTTTCATTTTGAAATTCACCACCATGATCTGATCGGATAGAGATAATGGTGAACTTCTGATCTTTCTGAACTTTCTTGCTGAAGCTGACAAAATTATCAAAGGTGTCATCTTTGTGCTCTAGAAAGGATACCCAAGTAAATCTTGAGTAATCATCAACTATGACAAATCCAAAATTCTTTCCCCAAGACTGGTAGTCCTCATTGGCCCAAATAGATCCATGTGAAGTAGTTCTAACGGCTTGAGGTGGTCATACTGTCTTTGATTTGAAAGAGTTCTTGGTGTGCTTTCCTCTTGCACAAGGTCTGCAGATGCTATCCATTTTTGTGTTGACCTTTGGCAGTCCTTCCACTAGATTTCTTTTTCTGAGCTTGTTCAATCCATCCAAACTGCAGTGTCCCAGTCTTCTGTGCCACAGCTCAGTTGATTGATCTTTGCTGGCTGCCAAACAGACATCTTGATCCTGAGTTCCTCAAGATAGAGTACATACAAATTTCTTTCTCTATATGCTTCAAAGATGACTGCTCCATCCTTTAATATGCTGCATTTTGATTCTTGGAACTGAATCTGATGGCCTTTGTCACACAACTGGCTGATGCTAATGAGATTGTGCTTTAATCCTTTGACCAGCAACACATCTTCAATAACTGATTTTCCTTTGTTGTTCACGGACCCACTTCCTATCACTGTGCCTTTTCCATGTCTCCATAGGTAACTGTTCCCTCTTCAGCTTGGAGATTGACAAAGAACTTCTGGTTTCCTGACATGTGTCTTGAGCATCCACTATCCAAGTACCATTTGGATGCTTTTGAGTTTCCCTGAAATTTAAACATTAAGTTTTAGGTACCCAAGTCTTTTTGGGTCCTGATGGGTTAGTATCATTAATTTTACCTTTTATTATCCATTTTTTATGTTTTGTTGGGCATGTTATTGCGATATGTCCTATTTGTTGCAGTGATCACAGCAGGATAATTTTGTTACCTTTTCTATATACTTGAACTCAGCTTTATATGCTATATCTTGTTCAGGTATAACTTTGGTGTTGGATATGTTTTAGGGTAGACTATGGTTTCTTCATTTTCTGGGGGTGTATATCCTAACCCATTTTTCTTCTTACCTGTTCTTCTAGCACCTTTTAATATTAGAGAGTTTTTACCATTAGTAAATTTCTCTAGTGTGCTTGATAGTTTACCATTTTCTTCATTTAAGTTTTTAATTTCTTTTCTTAATTCATCTGTGCTTTCCTGTTTTTCCAATTTTGTTATTTGTTCATTCTTAGCTTTTAGGTCTTCACATAACAATTCATTTCTTCTTTTAAGTTCAGTTATTTGTTTCTCTAATTCTTCATTTTCTTTTTTAGATCTGAATTAGTGTTTTCTAAACAGATTACATTTTTCTTACTAACTTTAAGTAATTTAGATACTTCTTTATATTTATCATAAAGTTCATTAAAGGCACTTTCTAGATTATCAGAATCTGAATCATTACAGGAATCAAAGGAAGAGTCAGAAGTTACCTTTTCTTCAGTGTTGGCCATGAGAGCCAGGTTGGCTTCTTCTCCATCACTGCTTGAGCTTGACTCACTGTCTGAGTCACTGCTGTTCTCCCAAGCAGCTGCCATTGCTTCTTTTTATACTTCTTGAATTTTCTGAAATTATCCTTCTTCTTGTGATCATTCTTCTTAAGCAATGGACAATCTGCCTTGATGTGTCCAGGCTTCTTGCATTCATAGCAAATCATTTCTCCTTTCTTCGAATCCTTTACTTCTGGTTTTCTGAAATCTTTATTTTTCTTAAAAAATCTTCTCCCAGACTGGAACTTCTTCTTCTTTGCTAGAATTCTTTGAAGTCTTCGAGACAGCATTGCTTCTTCATCATCACTGTCCTTACTGCTTTCACTGTTGTCCTGTGATTCTTCTGATATATCTTCATTGCCTTGAGAGCGTTTGATTGCTTCTTTCTGCTGGAGGATTCTCCTAATCTCTCCATATTTATCTCATGAGCCATGAGGGATCCTATTAACTTCTCCAATGACATTAGTTTTAGATCATTGGCTTCCTCAATGGCTGTTACCTTTGGAGTCCATGAGGATGGCAGAGATCTGAGGATTTTCCTGACCATATCTGGTACATCATAGATTTTCCTAATCCAGCTAACCCATTTGTGATATCTGTGAATCTACTAAACATTTGGGTTATGGATTCACCTGACTGCATCTGGAATCTTTCATATTGGGTCACAAGAATGTCGATTCTTGTCTCCTTTACCTTATCTGTCCCTTCATAGGTAATCCTGAGCTTTTCCCACATTTCCATTGCGGATTTGCAGGCTGAAACTCTGTTGAATTCTTTCTTGCTGAGGGCACAGCACAGGATGCTCTTGGCTTTGCAGTTTAAGGATATTCTTCTTCTATCATCATCTGTCCACTGAGCCTTTGGATTGGTGACTAGAAGATCACCTTCTTCTACAATGGACCAAATCATGTAATCGTGCCTTGTAGAAAGTACTCCATTCTTGTCTTCCAATAGGTATAATCTTCTCCATCAAACAAAGGAGGTCTGTTGACTGACTGACCTTCGAAGTTACCTTGGGCTGCCATGGATCTTTACTCTTCAGATCGTTGGATCTTCTTCTTTGTCGAAGAGACTCGCTCTGATACCACTTGTTGCCCAGCTAGCTAGCCCAGAGGGGGGGTGAATGGGTTATTAAAAATTGATCTTTGATTGAAACCTGTTTACTAATAAGATTACACAACAACTTAAACGAAAGTTAGAGTTAGAGGAAATGAAACAGCAAACGCACAAAACACAGCCACAAGACACAAGGATTTTATCCTGGTTCGGAACTCCTATCCACAGGAGACCTACGTCCAGTCCCTGAGCAATACCTCAGGATATCACTATCAAGGGTACTATCCCCCTCACGGATCCTTACACCCAGCCACAACTGGTCTTCCTCAACCTGAAGGGAAAACAACCACCCTGGATACCACCAGGTCTTCCTTCACACAGAAGGGAATACAACCACCCTGGATACCACCAGGTCTTCCTTCACACAGAAGGGAATAAAACTAATAAAAGTAAGCACAAGAACAGGCTTCAGGAACTAGCTCAAACAGCTATATCTGAAGCAAATAAGCCTCAAGAGAGAAAGGATTTTGACACTGGTTTCTCTCAAAAGACTTCACTAACTCTCACAGGAATTTCTTTTTCAACACAGAGAGCTAAAGAGCTGAGATCTATTGGAATGGAGTGCTTCGCTCTTGTTTTCAACTACTGAAGACTTGAAGGATTGGCTATTCTCTATCACAGAATGTTGTTCTCTTCAAAAGTGTCTTCTCAGTCTTGTAGTCTTGTATTTAAGCTTCTACTTGAAATTTGAACGTTAAAGAATCGTTATCTCTCATTCTGGTGTACGTTAGACTGGTCTACAAGGAAGCTTCTGATCTTCAGTCTTTTATCCTTTAGTACACGTCAAAGAAATGTTTGATATCTTGTATCTTTTGTGTCCAACGTTGTACAGATAAATCTTGTCAGGTATCTACAAGCATATCAACAATAAATAGGAGACAGCTAGGGCTGTCGTTGATTGTCAGTCACAGTTGGAAAAGATATTGCTAGATTTAGCAAAGCTCCTTTCTGTCAAAATAAAGATGTAGATAGAATAGCATAATAGTGGAAGATATCGTTTGCATGCATAAGAGATATGTTCAGAGTGCATTGAGTGCATGGCTGTCAAACAGACGAGATGCGACTTTGACTATTCAACGTATATTAAAGAGTATTGATATAACAATGAAATCGATATAACAAAAGCTGATGCTTTTATGACTATGAAATCGTTATAAGTTGATAGGTAAATCGTTATGACAGAGAACCATTAAATCATAATAATGAAATCGTTATAAGCATTATGAAATCGTTATAAACAAAGCTGATGCCTTTATGACTTATGAAATCGTTATAAGTTGATAGGCAAATCGTTATGAAGAGAACCATTAATCATAATAATGAAATCGTTATGAATTCTTCAGAAATCGTTATGAGATGCAAGTCGTTGTGTTTCTGAAGAAATCGATATGAAACACTTAGCAAAAGGCAAGTCATTGCGAGTTCTAAAGAAATCATTACGACAATTATAGATCGTTGTGACGAGCGAGCAAGTTATGAGCTCTAAAGAAATCGTTATGACAACTTAAGAAATCGTTACGGCGAGCAAGTCGTTGCGAGTTCTAAAGAAGTCGTTATGACAATTAAGAAATCGTTGCGACGAGCAAATCGTTACGAGGTCTTAAGAAATCGTTATGACAACTTAAGAAATCGTTACGGCGAGCAAGTCATTGCGAGTTCTAAAGAAGTCGTTATGACAACTTAAGAAATCGTTGCGACGAGCAAATCGTTACGAGGTCTTAAGAAATCGTTATGACAACTTAAGAAATCGTTACGGCGAGCAAGTTGTTGCGAGTTCTTAAGAAATCGTTATGACAACTTAAGAAATCGTTGCGACGAGCAAATCGTTACGATGTATAAAGAAGTCGATGCAATGACTTAGGAAAGAATATGAAGTGAGAGTTTTACCTGATTATCTTGAACTTCCTTTTACTTTTATTTTATCCTCAAGGCTCAAGTAATTCATTAGTATTGTTTTGTTAATCATCAAAATTAATATATAAATAATTGAATTAATTTATATGAGGAAAGTTTGGTCATCAAGAACGGCCTTATCGAGTGTCAGGCGCATACAACGTTGACGCGACCTAGCAGGCCATCGCGTTATGGTTTTCCTGTTCTTTGAGGTTTGAACGCTTTTGGTGTCGTGCCGGGGTAGGCAGTCACGACATGGTCGTGACCTGCAGGGCAGTCGCGACACGGTTATTGTCGCGTCAGCCCAACCCTTCGCGTTTCGGGGGCCGTCGGTTTAAAACCGAGGCAGGCACCCATTTCCCCCTCTCTCCTTTCTTTCTTCTTCTTCTTATTCCTTCTTCTTCCTCTACGATCCCTCTTCCTTCTTCCGGTCTGTTCGTGGTGCTCGTGGTGAGGAGGTGATGTCTCCTTGGTGTAGGCGATGTGCTCGTGGTGCTTGAAGCGAAGAGGTGGTGGCCATTTCGACGTGAAGGCCCCAATGGGTCGGCTCTACTCCTTGAGGTAGGGACTCCCCCCCCCTCTTCCTCTCGTACTAGCATGCTCCCCTTCCCCTTGAGATTCTTACTTTCCTCGTCGTGGTTGGGGTTTGGGAATGAGAGATCCATGCTTCGTTCGTGGAGAGGTTTTCCTTGAGCGTAGGATTTCCTTGTTTAAATGCATGATTCGTGGGGTTTGAGGGTGGTTTTCCTCATCTACTTTCTTTCCTAGTGTTTCCCATGCTCCCCTCCCCTAGTCGATGTGGTTTTGTAGCATTTTGGGGTGATCCTTGGGAGGACAATCCTGGGACCCCCCCCCCCTCGACTGAGGTCGCAACCGGCCTGAGGGTTGTGATGATGTCACGACGCATGCGCCGACCGCGACAGCCTTGGCTGTCGCGGCGGGCATAAGCGCCGCGACATCATCGTGACGATCAGGGGCATCGCGACATGGTCGCAGATGGCCTTGGCATCGCGACAGCCATGGGTGTCGTGACAGTAACATATTTAGGTAAGTTATGCGAAGTTTGTTTCTCATTGAGTCTTCGCCGTTCTTGGTTCTTTTTGTACCTGTGGCACTAGTGCTATTTTCTAGTACGATCCTACACTAGTCGTTCGCCCAGTGCTCGGCACCTGAGGGTTTGTCCCGCGAGAGGTTGTTACCATTTACTTGGGACCTCCATACCGTGCACCCGTTGAGTGAGTACTCCAGGCAACAGGCGTGCTCGAGTCACAGAGTCTGGAGCGGAGGGGAAAATAGTGGTTAGGACAGTGGCGTCGAGTCGTTTGCAGATCTCTCGTAGTTGTTCTGGGACACCGAGGTCATTCGGAGTTCTTCCCGTTGCAGGCCAGCTAGTCCTTCTTACTGCCTCGCTCTTTATGGCCCCGAAACCACCTAGAGAGGTCAGACGTGGGACCATAGTCCAGCCAGACTACGGCGGTTACTGTTGTGGTTACTTGTGTTCCAACCCCCACTCCGACGAGACGTGGAGGTCTGGACCTGGGTCGAGGGTAAGACGTCAGTGAACTCTCCTGACCGGTTGACTAGTGGTAGTGGTTTCTGTAGCTAGTGTCGCTTGTCCAGGCAGGGTTCTTCTATCTGTGTCGCCAGCCGTGTGGTGGTCACGACGTACAGGTTCTACAGAGTTTCTGACCCTGTTGTCCCTTCCGTACCGTTGTTAGTTAGTAGTTTCACTTCCGCACTTTCCTATGTAGGGTAGAATATATATAACTGTTGTCATTTACTTTAATTATGTATATTCTTTCTTGCTTGTTAGAGCCAGTAGGAGATTGGTAGTTCTTACTGAGCTTCTGTTGTGAAGCTCATCCTTTCCTTTTGCAGGTGAGACTTCCCAGCAGCGACAGGGTATGCGTCGGGCGGAGTAGACGGGGGTAGTCATTGTCGTTCCAGTAGCTAGCAGTGGGACTCCCATTTTTTTCAGTTGTGCTTCACCCTCGGGGTATGCTCCCAAGGGCCTTGTTCTTCCCCTTTGCTTACTTGTACTCGTTGTGGTTGGGACTATACCTAGAGTGATACGCAACGGTCACACTCTTTCTTCTGCTTCTGTGTGTGTGTCCTAGTTCAGTAGTTAACGTTTATTTCCTTTACATATTCTGTTAGACTTGTGTTATAGCCCTTCCGGGTCCCCAGATCCGTGGGCGGCGTTCGTAAAAATCAGGTCCTCTACTTGGGCCAAGGGTCGGGTTCTCGGGGTCATTACCGTTGGTATCAGAGCGAGAGTTTAACAGGACTTGTAGTGGATTTAAACTGCAATCAGAAAGTCATAACTGAAGTACCAGTACACTGCTAGCCGCTCGAATTAGTATCGTTAACCTTGTTGGTTGTGTGTCCTACAGGATATGACTCCACGTAGGCGCAGACAGACCAGAGAGCTGATGGAGCAGTAGGCTGAGTCAGATATGCCAGTGCTAGGGTAGGTTCAGGAGAATGTGTCAGCAGAGGAGTCTGTGGCACAGTCTTAGGAGGTAGCAGTAGCGGCACAGGGTGAGCAGCAGCAGCAGTGGCAATAGCACCCACTACAACAGTACAGGGATTGGTTCCCCATAGCCGAGCAATTTTCAGGGCCATGTTCCAGAGGACATGGCAACTTGGGCAGGCAGCAGCAGGAGGACAGCCTCCAGTACCTCCCTCTGTAGTTCCAGAGCAGCAGGCAGATCCACCGGTAGCGCAGCCAGTTGTGCAGCAGGCGTCGGGTACTGGGAGTACTCGAGCTGACGAGAGGAGGACGACAGTGACCGAGGACAGGACCGCCCTCTTGGAGAGGTTTTTGCATCTCCGACCACCGACGTTCTTCGGTGACTATGACCCAGACAAGGCTGAGAGTTGGACTCATGAGTTGGAGCGTACGTTGAGACCATGGAGTGAGCCGAGGAGGACCAGGTGAGATTTGCAGTGTATCAGCTCAAGGGACTAGCTCATGAGTGGTGGAGAGTTCAAAGGCAGACACACTTCCCAGGGCAGTGATTGGATTAGGTTTCTTGGCAACGGTTCTTGGAGGTTTTCCACGGTGAGTATTTCCCAGACTATGCTCGACGTAAGAGACGAGATCAGTTTCATGAGCTAACACAGGGGGACATAACAGTTGCGTAGTATCATCAGAAGTTTGTCCGGGTATTGAGGCATGTTCCCCATGTGGCCATCAGCGAGCAAGCTTGTGCAGAGGGGTTCATTGCAGGTCTGAGGCCAGACTTGCGATGGGGCGTGACCGCTCATATGTGCACCACTTTAGGAGTGGCAGTGGCTAAAACCACCGCCTTGGAGAGTGAGGCCTGGAAGCCCCAGCAGCAATAGCAGGGAGGAGCTTCCTCTGGGACCACCCCGTACCAGCATCCCACTGGTAGCCGCGGTAGTGCGACTTCTTCCTCTTCTTTGAGTTCGGGCATCTCCGGTCTGCGCTCGAGGTTCAGGCAGATGACCACTCACAGGGGTGGGCGAGTCGGTAGTAGAAACACCAATCGAGGTTTGCAGAGCAATCAGTTAAATAGGGAGCCGAGTAGGGTAGACAGGAGGTAGTCTGCTACACTTGCAGTTTACCAGGCCACTACAGGAGGGATTGCCCGATGGGGCAAGTCCAGCAGCCGCAGCAGCCCGTGTAGTTGCAGTTTACTCAGCAGTTGCTGCAGTATCAGTACCATCCACAACAGTAGGCACCCCGACAGCAGCAGCAGGTGCAGTACCAGTAGCAGCCTCAGTAGTTTCAGTGTACCAGCAGCAGCAGTAGTTTCCACAGCACCAGCAGCAGCCCCAGCAGGCACCACAGTGTAGGCGTGGTCGTGTGATGGCTCTTACCAGGGAGGAGGCTGAGGCATCGAACCTTGGTAGAGCTGCTCGTGTTCTGCTTGATCCGGTGCTTCTCTGTGCTTTGCTTCCGAAGAATTTTACTAGTCACTGGTTCGTCACACACCTGAGAGGCAGTGTGATGTAATGATTGATCTCCCGTCTGATGATTACATGCATTCTTTTGGTGACCTTGAGGGTGTCATAGTTGAGGTCTAGGGACACCAGTTGCCGGCCAGGTTGTACGCGTTGCAGCTTCATGACTTCAACGTCATCCTTGGCATGGACTGGTTGGAGGCTCACTCAGCTGTAGTGGATTGTCAGCGGAAGACCGTGCAGTTTGAGATACTTGGAGTGTCTGTTCTTAGCTTTCGAGGTATCCGTTCTAGCCATCGACCTTTTATTTCTTTTTGTAGAGCTTGACGTTTGATCTGCGATGGGTGTGTAGCGTACCTTGCTTCTGTTTGTATGTCTGAGCCTAGAGGGTTTTCAATTTCTGATGTAGCTGTTGTGTGTGAGTTTTTCGACAGTTTTTCCAGAGGATCTACCTGGGTTACCGCCTGAGCGGGAGGTAGATTTCTCCATTGATCTTTTTCAGGAGATGATGCCATTGTCTAGGGCACCGTACCAGATGGCTCTGGATGAGTTACGTGAGTTGAAGTTCCAGTTGCTTGAATTGCTTGAGCAGGGTTTCATTCATCTGAGCCGTTCGTTGTGGGGAGCGCCAATGTTGTTCGTAAGGAAGAAGGATGGCAGTTTGCAGTTGTGCATCGATTACAGGTAGTTGAACCAGGTCACAGTGAAGAACAAGTATCCGTTGCCCAGGATCGATGATTTGTTTGACCAGTTGCAGTCAGCCATAGTGTTTTCGAAAATTGACTTGAGATCAGGGTACTACTAGTTGAGGATCAGAGAGTCAGATATTAGCATGACAGTTTTTCATACGAGGTACGGTCACTTTGAGTTCTTCGTGATGCCGTTTGGGCTCATGAACGCGCCAGCATCTTTTATGGATCTGATGCACAAGGTGTGCAGTGAGTACTTGGACAGGTTCATGGTCATCTTTGTAGATGACATTTTTGTGCACGATAAGCATTTGAGGATTGTGTTGGAGATGTTGCGGAGTCACCAACTTTATGTCAAGTTCGACAAGTACAAATTTTGGCTGAGGGAGGTGCACTTTCTCGGACATGTGATCTCAGGTTCTGGTGTGGCAGTGGACCCTGCCAAGGTTGAGGTAGTGTTGTCTTGGGAGCAGCCCACTTCACTGTCAGAGGTTCGCAGCTTTTTGGCTTGGCAGGCTATTGCGGGAGGTTCGTCCAAGATTTTTCAAGGATAGCAGAGCTGTTGACCAGATTGACCAGACTCGAGGCCAGGTTTGTTTGGACTGGGGACTGTGAGCGGAGTTTTCAGGAGCTGAAGGAGAGGTTGACTTCAGCGCCAGTATTGGTCTTGCCGTCAGGCAGCAGAGGTTTTCTAGTGTACACCGACGCTTCGAGGTCAGGTTTGGGTGCCGTGCTGATGCAGCATGGTGGGGTCGTCGCCTATACTTCTATGCAGTTGAAGAAGCACGAGGAGAACTACCATACCCACGACTTAGAGTTCGCAGCCGTAGTGTTCGCTCTGAAGTTGTGGAGGCACTACTTGTATGGTGAGGCGTTTGAGATCTTCACAGATCATCCGAGTTTGCAGTACATATTCACTCAGAATGATTTGAACTTGAGGTAGCGAAGATGGATGGAGTACTTGAAGAACTACGACCTTACCCTCTCCTATCACTCGGGAAGGGCTAATGTCGTGGTGGACGCCTTGAGCAGATGAGTTCGTGTGAGCTCATTGATGGTCAGGGAGTGGAGGTTGTTTGAGGACCTTGCTCTGGGAGTTTTCTATCCTTTGATGCATGGAGAGCGTGTTGTGATGACCAGTTTGTCCATTCGTCCATCTGTGTACTGTCGAGTGCTAAAGGCACAGTAGGCAGATGCAGAGTTAGCCGACGTTTTACATATGCTAGAGGTTGAGTTAGATGAGGACAGTGAGGTCAAATTCAGAGGCAGATTGTACGTTCCTTGTGATGTGTGTCAGGCACTGTTGGCAGAGGCACACAGGTGGAGGTATGCTGTTCATCCTAGTTCCACCAAGATGTATCATAACCTGACACTACGCCAAATTTGATTTTTAGCAGCAATTTTACTAACACCTTTTATATTTGTTTGTTAATTAATAGCATTTTTTACAAAAAGAGCTTCTAATAAAACAAGTCGATAGTTACAGTGACTATTATTTTAGTAGCAATAATAATTAGCTGTTATAAATAGCTTTTTTAAATATTGCTACCAACTATTCTAATCCGATGACCATTATCTTTTACCAAATATTTTTTGACTATATTTTCATTTGGGTTACGGATATTTTGGGGGGAATTCAGTTAAATTTGGTTAGAAACCTACTCCCGCCTCGCGCGGGATTTGGTAGGAAATACTTTCGTAACCCCGTACGAGACCAATACCCCCGCAGGCCGTCACACACCAAGCTGGCATGACCCATCGAAGCCTTTTGGGGGGAAGGAATCCGACCAGGAGAGATGCTGCCCGGGAGATCGCCTTGTGTAATCTCTGCACGAATACGCCGCACTGATGCAGATCCCATGTATGTACTAGAATCCTCTTTCCGGCTTATCTGTCTGTCAGATTTCTTGCTACATACGCCGGATGTGAAATATCTCGAGCAAAGAAGGGTATATATGTATTTGTAGCTATAGTCGTTTAGGTATCTATTTTTTTTTTTTTTTTTTGCTTTCCTGATTCTCGCATTGCTGGTTTTGCTTGGGCCAGAATATTTTTGTTCCTTTTTTAAAACTTGCATACGAGATTTTCTCATATCTATTGCTTCAAGATTGGTCTTGATTTAAATTGGATTCAAAACGTAAAAAATTTGACAAGCGAGAGGTAAGGAGTAGCATGTTCCAGAACCAATTTGCGGGATCGTGTATGCACGTTTTGGAGTCATCGTTTTTTATTTTCTGTTGCGCGGTAAACTAATGTATAAGCAGGTAGAGTCATCTGGGAACCTCATTTGTATGCCCAAGATCAATGCTGTTGTTGTTTATATTTTGTCCACATGCATGCATAGCGGCTATGCAAATCCTCATCATCTCACGTGGTTGAGGTGCGCTAGTAGTGGCTATTACCATTGGTAAGATTTGTTCCTGCGGTATTAAGTGTTTAACAATTATATACGTCTACAAGAAGGAATGCCTAAGGAATCTAAGTACTGTCTAATTCAGTGAGTATTGTATTTGACTTGAAGTTGCATTTGATGTTGCAGTTATAATATATCTTTGTTCCTGTAGGGAGAGTTTTCTGCAAGAAGGGTTGTGATGCTGATGGAGAGACATGGGATGAATGTAAGGTTCATGATCTTGCATCCCATTTATCCATTTATGTTTTCTTCATTCTTTATGCATCTTCTTTCTGTACCTTGTCTCTTCTAAGAAGATCTAGTTCCGTTGCATGCGGCAAGGAGCCAAATGAATGGCAAATTAGCCACCTATTCCATCTATTGTCATTAGTTTAGAAATGAATGAAATAGAAGGATATGACAGATGTTCAATAATGGTTCAGACCACCAAGATCCAGAAGTGAAAAAAGTTAGGTGGTTTATCACTTAGGATATATGTGGAGAAGAATATCTAACATCAAGTTGCTGGCCTCAATTGTGCATGTTCCAGTGTCCAGTCACTGTGACTAGGTCCTACACCTTCTAGTGTATATGACACTACGCCCACTCGTGCTCAAGCTCTACAAATGGTTAATTAAGTCAAGACATCATCTGAGACTGTCATATCTAAAATGTTTGAAAAGATAGAGAAAATGAAGATGGAACATGAAAAAATGAAGGAATCATATGAGAATCATCTTAGCAATTTACATGCAGAAATTGGTACACTTAAAGATTTGATGTAGCAAAATAATGAAAATTATTAGATAAATTTTTTAATTTATACCATCTTGCATGCAAATTTGTTTAATGATGTATATAATAAACTTCTTTGCTTTGTTTTTTTTAATCAGGCACATGAGGGTAATGCATCACCTTCTATTCATTCATTTGCTTCAAGTCATGAATTACAACATCATAATGTGAGAATTATGTCTATTTTTATGCATATTACTTGATAGAATTCTCTTTTTTTAATAATATTTAATTTCATCCAACTAATGGATTAGGTCAGAATTCCCATCTAAGGCCCTCGTGAATGTTTTTCAAAAAGAATAACACAATTACATATATAGTGAGGTACATTTTGACATGTCACTATTATTTTGGAACCATATTTAAAGATTTTGTTGAATTAATTATCTTGTTATCCACAGGTGCAATGAGGATTCAAGAAATGGGAAGAAATGATGACAATTTGAATGTTCAGGTAAATACAACTCTTTAATGGTCTTGTTTGTTAGTATATTATGATTAAAAGTTCTATTTCTTCTTCTTCTTCTTTTTGACAGCGAAAAGTGATGGTTTACTTAAAGAGTTTCAAAAAGTCTCTTGTCAATGTGGCTCTTGCTATTATTGAAAGTAAAGATCCTTTAAAGAATGTTGGAGGTTGTGACTTAAGATGTGAATACTGGGAAGTGGCTATAAATGTTGCTCTTGTTTATAATGAACCTCTCCCAAGGCCATATGGACAATTCAAGACAATTGGAGATGCAATTGGGGCAACTATTGCTTGGCCTTTTACTCTTGTAAGTTTGTTAATTGTGCATATTTCAATATTAATAATGCTATTAATTCTATGCTAAATATGTCTTTTCTCCTACAGGTCACTAGGGCAGAAGAATATTCTACATGAAGGCAGCTTGAAATGAAACATTTTGTCATCATCTTTTTTTTTTCTTTTCTCTTGGACATTTTATGATGACCATGTCAGAACCACCTACATTTTGGATGTTCATTAAGACAATGTTTGGAAAGCATATTTACTCTTTTGTATTCGTCATTCTAAAAATGGTGATGTCTTGTGAGAATGGATATGTAAGATGTTTTGTGGTAGGTTTTTACCAATGAATCAAAATGTTGTGGAAAGATCTATCGAATACACATAGAATAATATACATTTTGATATATTTGTATACAGGTGGTGTTGTATAATCAACTATAGTGATAATTTTAAATGTCACTATTATAAACTTTTAGTAGCAAATATATGTGCTAGTATATGTTATTATTTACACTTTTAATAGTAATTATATTTGTTTTTAAAATATCTATTAGCAACCAATTACTCCCCTTCAGTCGCTATTTAAAATGCACATATCTAATTTTCAAAAGCAATAAAAAATATTGTTAATGCGTATAGTGACAAATATGTTCTAATTTTAAAAGAATAAATAATAGCCATTATATTAGCTTCTAATGGTATACAATGGAAGCAATTATATTTGCTACAACAATAAAAATAATAGCCAAAAGATTAGCTACCAATAATAAACATATTTAGCAGCCATTTTAAATGCTTCTATTGCTAGTTATTACAGCCATTTAAATGGCTATCAAAATTTTTGCGATGCTTAGACAACAAATAGAGTACAATTATGCATATTTATAACAGCATTTATAAGTGTCATTAAAGATTCCTTATAGCAGCCATGATCATGTGAATGGCTACTATTTACTTTTAGCGACGGGACTTATAACAGCCAACTTTTGGATGGTTGTTAAAGAGTTTTAGTAGCAATTATTTTAGCTATAGCAGCATTCTGGTGGCCTGGGATGAAGAGGAGTGTGGCGGAGTTTGTCGCTCGTTGCCTTACCTGTCAGCAGGTGAAGGATGAGCATCAGCGTCCTGGTGGTGAGCTACAATCGTTGCCCATTCCTGAGTGGAAGTGGAACAACATCACCATGGACTTTGTGGTTGGTCTACCCCGTTCACCGCAAAGGCATGATGGTATTTGAGTGATTGTGGACAGGTTGACCAAGTCAGCGCACTTCCTTCTAGTCAGGATGTCTTGGTCAGTGGACCGATTTGCCAGACTGTACGTGGGCCGAGTTGTTCCGTTGCACAGAACCCCAGTTTCTATTGTTTCTAACAGAGATCCAAGGTTCACTTCAGGGTTTTTGGCCACAGTTTGCAGAGAGCTCTTGGCACGAGTTAAGGTTGAGTTTGGCGTACCACCCACAGATAGATGGCTAGTTAGAGAGGACTATTCAGACTTTGGAGGACATGCTGAGAGCATGTTGTTTAGACTAGGTTGGCACGTAGGAGTTGCACCTTCTGATGGTAGAGTTTGCGTATAACAATAGCTATCACTCTAGTATTGGAATGGCATCATATGAGGCTTTGTATGGTCAACATGCAGCACCCCACTTCACTGGTTTGAGGTGGGTGAGAGGCAGCCCTTAGGGCCAGAGATGGTAAACAACAGTGGCAATACAGCCAGTTTAGTCAGGCAAAGACTGCAGGCACGCGAAGCAAGTAGAAGAGTTATGCAGATGTTCACAGGAGGCCGTTGTAGTTCAAGGCAGGTGACCTTGTGTTCTTACGGGTCTCACCGACCAAGGGTATTATGAGTTTTGGTAAGAAGGGAAGCTTAGTCCAAGGTATATTGGGCCTTTCCCCATCTTGGAGAGGATCGACGAGGTTGCATACAGTTGTGTTTCCCGGCAGAGTTGGCCGCAGTGCACAGTGTTTTCCACGTTACACAGTTGAGAAGGTACATCACAGATCCATCACATGTGTTGGACTACTCGCAGATTGAATTTGGACCAGACTTGTCAGTGTCAGAGTACCCGGTCAGAGTTGTGGACCGCAGAGTGCAGCAGTTGCATAGGAGGCAGATTCCGCTTGTCAAGGTTGTTTGGGAGAACCGCGTTGGTGGCGAGGCCACTTGGGAGTGCGAGGGTAAGATGAGAGAGCAGTTTCCATACCTGTTTGAGTGATTGGTATGTTGTTTTTCCCTTACTATTTTCTTTTCCGAGAGACCAAGTTTCCTACGATTTCGAGGATGAAATCTCTTAATGGGGGAAGGATGAAAGGTCTGGCTCCCTTGGGCCTTGGCCCCATCCTTAGGGTCACGATGGACTTGCTCATCACGATAGTGTCGCAACAGCATGGTCGGTCGCGAACAAGCTTCTTGTCGCGCCCGCCTTGGGTGTCATGTCATTGACGTGACAACCAGGGGCGTCACGTTCATGTCGCACCGTATGGAGGCGGCACGACTTCATTCTGTCCATTCTGATCGATTGTCCTTTCTGTCAGAACGGCCTTGTCGGGTGCCAGGCGCGTACAATGTTGACGCGACCTCGCAAACCGTCGCATTATGGTTTTTTCAGTCTTCGAGTTTGACCACTTTTTGAGTTGCACCGGATTAGGCAGTCACAACATGGTCCCAACCTGCAGGCCGGTCGCGACACGGTTGTTGTCGCGCTGGCCCGACTCGTCACGTTTTGGGGGCCGTCTGTTTAAAACTGAGGCAGGCACCCATTTCCCCCTCTCTCCTTCCTTTCTTCTTCTTCTTCTTCCTTCTTCTTCCTCCCCGAGCCCTCTTCCTTCTTTCGGTCTATTTGTGGTGCTCGTGGCGAGGAGGTGACGTCTCCTTGGTGTAGGGGTGATGGCCATTTCGACGTGAAGGCCACAATGGGTTGGCTCTACTCCTTGAGGTAGGGACTCCCCCCCCCCCCCCCTCTTCCTCTCGTACTAACATGCTCCCCTTCCCCTTGAGATTCTTACTTTCCTCGTCGTGGTTGGGGTTTAGGAATGAGAGATCCATGCTTCGTTCGTGGAGAGGTTTTCCTTGAGCATAGGATTTCCTTGTTTAAATGCATGATTCGTGGGGTTTGAGGGTGGTTTGGCTCATCTACTTGCTTTCCTAGTGTTTTCCATGCTCCCCTCCCCCAGTCGGTGTGGTTTTGTAGCATTTTGGGGAGATCCTTGGGAGGACTGTCCCGAGACCCCCCCTCTCGACTGAGGTCATGACCGGCCTGAGGGTTGTGATGATGTCGCGATGCATGCGCCGACCGCGACAGCCTTGGCTATCGCGGCGGGCATGGGTGCCGCGACATCATCGCGACGATCAGAGGCATCGTGACATGGTCATGATGGGCGTGCTCGAGTCACAGACTCTGGAGCGGAGGGGAAAACAGTTGTTAGGGCATCGAGTCGTTTGTAGAGCTCTCGTAGTTGGTCTGGGACACCGAGGTCGTTCGGAGTTCTTCCCAGTGCAGGCCAGCTAGTCCTTCTTCTCACTGCCAAGCTCTTTGTGGCCTCGGAACCACCTAGAGAGGTTAGGCATGGGACCGTAGTCCAGCAAGACTATGGTGGTTACTATTGTGGTTACTTGTGTTCCTACCCCCACTCTAACGAGACGTGGAGGTCTAAACCTGGGTCGAGGGTAAGACGTCAGTGGACGCTCCTAACCAGTTGACTAGTGGTAGTGGTTTCCGTAGCTAGTGTCGCTTGTCCAGTAAAGGTTCTTCTATCTGTGTTGCCATCCGTGTGGTGGTCACGACGTACAGGTTCTACGAAGTTTTTGACCGTATTGTCCCTTTTGCACCGTTGTTAGTTAGTAGTTTCTCTTCAGCACTTTCCTGTGTAGGTTAGAATATATATAACTGTTGTCATTTACTTTAATTATGTATATTCTTTCCTGCTTGTTAGAGCTAGTAGGAGATTAGTAGTCCCTACTGAACTTCTGTAGTGAAGCTCATTCCTTCCTTTTGCAGGTGAGACTTCGCAGCAGCGGCAGGGTGCGCGTCGGGGGGAGTAGACGGGGCAGTCATCGTCGTCCCCATAGCTAGCAGTGGGACTCCCCTTTTTTTTAGTTGTACTTCACCCTCGGGGTATGCCCCCAAGGGCCTTGTTCTTCCCCTTTGCTTACTTGTACTTGTTGTGGTTGGGACTGTACCTAGAGCAATACGCAGTAGTCTCGCTCTTTTTCTTCTGCTTCTGCGTGTGTGCCCTAGTTCAGTAGTTGGCCTTTATTTTTTTTACATATTCTGTTTAGACTTGTGTTATAGCCCTTCCGGGACCCCAGATCTATGGGCGGCGACCAAGAAAATTGGGTCCTCGACTTGGGCCGAGGGTCGAGTTCTTGGGGTCATTACAGTTTACGAAACTACAAACTCGAAAATTACATAGTCACAGCACTATAAAACTATCGTAAGACCCCCATAGCCAACCCTAGATCTTTCTCTTTGTTGCTGGGCGAATTTTAGAGAGCAAGGGAACAAGCTGGTAGCAAGGATTTGAGGATCCTTCATCCCTTAGCATCTGCTTCGATTTATAAGAACCCTATGTTAGAATCAACCTGTAACGACCCGACCTCCGGACCCCCGCTAAGGACCCCGAAGTTCGTGTTGCCACCCACGGATCCGAAGACCCGAAAGGGTAGAAGAAATAGTCTAGTGAGATATGTACTGAATTTAAATAACTGTAACAAGATATACACTATACAAAAGTCTTGTACAACATTGTAATCACAGGGATTGTGCTTCCCCTCCACACGGACATGAATATCAAATATGATGACATGAAAATAGGAAAGTGATCGCCACCTAGATAAGTTGCCTAATGGTGTGAAAAGACAACGACTAACTTAAACTAGGAAAAAGGAAGAGAACAGGAAGACTGACCTGGTGTCGCGGTCGTCATGGCCGCCGCGTCTTCTGTATCGCGTCAGTGGAAACCGACGCGTCTATGTCGCGTCACCCAAGGCCGTCGCGTTCTCTGAATGCGGGAGATTTGTTGTAGTGACCTTCTTCTAGTCCTCCAGCCGGCCAGAGTACCAGAGCTTCTCGTAGACCTTGTTGCTTGCCTGCCAATCAAAAGAAAACACAAATAAAAGACCCTATTAGAACATTGTAAAGTGTAGTATCTATTCCAAAAGATGAAATGAGACGGAGGATCATGGTGGGAACGCACCTGGGGTGATTTTAAACCCCTGTGGGTGTGGGAAAACGTGGGTGGATAATAAATGTGCTCTACTTAAAAAGAACATAAAATGCATGTAGAAATAGAAAAGAGGGAGAGAAGGGATGATGAGCCTCATTAGGGCGACTTCTGGCGTGGATGCAGCTCCAACGATGTGCCAAGAGATCCAGGAGGTTGCTGAAGTCGCCCTCTCACGTTCCTCGCTCCATTGATGGGAAATGAAGGAGTTGTGAGGAGTGGAAAGTGAAGGGAAATGAGTGGAATGAATGGCTGCGTGGCTAAGTCTTGTTTCAGAGGAGATTTTGGCAGCCCTTCGGGGTGACTATCAGGCTCTCCGTCCATTGAGGAGTAGCCATGCTTATATAGAGCTTGGAGTGAGAAAA